>JAFIRS010005047.1:0-67281 GCA_018342105.1 Gonioctena quinquepunctata
AGGACGGATGAAGAATGAAGCTGACGGTGGGGATCGGTCACCCACATCAATTTCCTACTGCGCAATTCGAAAACTGCCAACTCGACAAAATTCTCAGAACTGGATGATGCAATCATTTGACCTTGAATATGCAAACGGATCCGTCCTGCTTCCATGTCGCCGACAGTGCCTTAGTCCGCTTAGATACAAATACGAATAGTAATCGTTAGACTTATCCCACGGCTCGAGCGTGCAGTTGCATACTCTCTTATCTTGTTAATGTAAACAAACTCTTTCACAAAGGATGCCGCCGATATCTTATCTCAGTTAATATAAACAAAGGATGCCGCCGATATCTGGTCGCTTAAATAAACAACTGATAAGAAGTGCTGACGTAGATAATATTCCTGCAAAGACTTGTCGGTTGAGTCATAGCCGCATCATCGCTGGCTCCTCCCACTTTCCAAAATGGCCGCCGCCATTCACTGATCACGTGACACTTCCGTCCGACCAATGCCGTTGACGGATATTGGTTGACACCCCCATTTCAATATGCTGCTCGGCTATTGGATAGCGGCCGGCGGCTATCACCACTCCCACGACCTATCACAGCCTCTCTCCACCCCCCACTCTCAATCACACACTCCCATACACAACATGGCTGCCACCATCATCCCTACCCCCACCCGAAAACCACCCCCTCAACCGCAATTTTCCTGAAGACTTGAAAAGTTCGAAAGCAGTACCGATATTTAAAAAAGGAGACCCATTTTGTACAGAAAATTAAAGATATGTTTGTATCTCAGTTGTTTCTTCAAAGTTATCGAAATCGCTGTATGCAACCAACTTATGAATAATTCGAACAATAATAAAAAAAAAACTTTTTGGAAACAATCTTTCATTCAAATACCCTAAAAAATACAAAAGAATTGCTTTGGATGTGATGGTTATTCCGTGAGTTATAGATTCAAGAGCTTGTCGCGCAAAGTTTTCATTTCGAATACAGATGCGACAAGCTTTTGAATCTATAACTCACGGAATAACCTACGTCACACATATAAAGCAATTATTTTTTACTTTTGGGGGAATTTCAATGAAAGATTGTTTTTAAAAAGGTTTTTTTTATTGATTATTATATTTTGTGTTTTTGGTAAGTACCCCTAACACCCACATACCAATTTTGAATCAAATCGGACCATGATTGAAGAAATCGTCGGACATCTTGAAGCCGCCATTTTGATTATATGAATTTTGTCAGGAAATTCATAATTCTCGAACCTGAAAACCCCCACATACCAATTTTGAATCGAATCGGACTATAAACACAAATTTCGTCCGCCATCTTGGAGCCGCCATTTTTTTCCTCTAACAATTGCATAATGCATTGTTACAAGAACTATGAATACCTGCCAAATTTCACGATAATCGAACAACTAGAGGTGGGTCAAATTTAACTTGTAAGATTTGATGACAAACATCGGAACAGGTGAAACTAAATAAAAGCTTGTGATAATAACTTCATCAATCCTTGCCAACATGGATTTCATCAACATTTGTCGATTGAAACCGCATCCATAGATTTGGTACAACTCATACGCAAGAACCTAGATCAAGATAAGTACATTTTAGGATTATTCTTAGACTCATCCAGGGCTATTGATACTATCAACGCCAATTTTTTTAAAGTAAAATTGAATGCAATGGTCTTATGAATTCATGGTTGATTTCTCATGTCACTTGAGAACACTCAAGGTGAAAATTTCTAACAAATTCTCAGATGCATTTGATCTCTTGTTAGGCACGCCGCCGGGAGCATCTTAGGTCCGCTGATATTTCTATTATATATAAATGACCCACCACAATCAATCAATGATGGTACAGTCTCTATTCATCCTGTGTCAGCAGGGAATTTACCAGAACTCAAAATTAAAGTCGTGGCCGTGAAAAAAAATTACTACATGATGCGGAAATAATAATCCAACTGAAACCGTTTGTGTTTATCTCCAAAAAAATCAATTTTTTCCCTAGACGAATTCACCCACTCACTACGATGATTATTTTTAATGACACATTTACTATTTATATGTTTATCCTTGTATTTTATTTCACATTATGTTCTATTATGTCATTAATATGATCTACAAGGATTGTTAAACATATTTATCAATCCCATTTCTCATGATATCAACTCAATTTCCACTATCGGTGGAGCACTTTATCGATAAAAGTGTTGAAATTTGATAAACTCGTCGAATTATTGTTGAAGGAAATATACCCACGGTATATATGAAAACTGAGATCTGAAACTCAGTTCGCACTGATGAAAAGTTGGCCAACCAAAGCTTGTCTTCTCTATTTTATGAGTGGTCCTTATGTTAATGAGGCATTCGGAGCTCCTGGAGAGAGGACTTCCCTCGAAAACTTTTCTGTACTCGACAGATACCTAATCTGACATTTTCCTAGAGAATCATCAATATTCCGGCGGGGTACAGACACGTTCCGCTATTATTCGCCACCTCCGAAATCACAATTTGTTACCCGCAGATTTTGAGGATTATCGATTGTGAACTTTCATACTATGGAAGATTCATCCGAGCTTTGGCACGTAAAAGACATTTTCTGGGCAACTTCTGTCGAAACGAGGGCTCTGGACTATCGAGTGATAAAATAAATTTCAAGAAACTTTCTGGTGAATCTACAATGAACATTGTTGAACCAGGTTCATGGAAAATGATCGCAAATTCTGGAATGAAACATGCTTATGAACATAAAACAAAAAATAAATAATTGTGTATCCATAGTCAAACTGCATAAATGATGAAATGGTGAATAATTGAAGGAAAATGAATGAAAAAAGTTGAATAATGGTTATTGAAAACTTGAATACTATTTGGGACAGATATACAGTTTGATAGTGGTATACCTGCAGCAGGCACTCTGTTAAGTAGTTCATTAGACGTTAATGAATAAATATATTCACACACAACTCACTATTATCAAAGTGTTCAATAACATTGACTCAACAGTTTAATAACCATTGAACATTAGATAATTCCCTTCGAAATATTGCTGTATTATATCTTCTTTACCTGTTGTAGGTGCACACTTCGAAGATGATTATTCAACAGTTCAATGAATTCTCAATACTATGAAGTTGCCATAGGCAAAAAAGAAGGCTATTGCAGAAACTTACTTTATGCACGACCGGGCGTAAAGTAGCACTTTAGCGCCCGGATTTGCGGGCGTAAAGTAGCACTTCAGCGCCCGCGGACTACTTTATCGCCCGGCGGGCGATAAAATCGTTGAACAGATGCTAAAATGAATTTCAATCTCATATCGATAGGAATCTATATCTCGATAGATCATATAATCAAACCCAGAACATTATTAACAATGATATAACGAAAACAATGGACATAAATTAATTTAAAAAATGAATTATAACTTGATATTGACAATACAATTAGAACAGTTATCCATGGAAATATTTGGATTTGTTGTTTTCTGTTGTTGCAGATAGTTACTGATTTCAACTGATTCCTCATTACTAGAAGTCCGAAGAGAATGCATGTTATTATCTGGTGTTTCAGAGTAGTGAGCAATATTTTCAGATTGTCTGCGATGGCTAGTAGAAGGCTCATCATCTTCTACAATTTTCTTAGCCATCTTCAGCTTATTTGCAACAAAATTTTCAATATAACCTTCCGCAACAGTCGTCGACTTCTACCCAGCATGTCTTCTAATGTTGATTATATCCTCGCCTGCATCTGCTGACATAGTTGCTGAGGAACGTCTGAAGCAGTGACCAGTATATTTTTTCGCATTAGAAATACCTAGGTGAGTGGCTATTCTGAATGGTATTTGACCGAATGTATTTTTTCCGATAACCTTCGTTTTCTCTATCTTCGTTTTGGTTTCTCGTATAGTTATGAGTAACAATGTCTCGAAATTTCGAATGTCGTCCACTGTGATATTTGCCAATTCTCCGCGGCGACATGCTCCACAAATACCAAAAATTAGTGCTACCTACAAAAAATTCTCAGATTAACTCACTTCCATCATAAGATAAAAATCGTCTGGTGCTTCCCTCAAAAATAACTCGATTCCTTCTCTGCTTAGAATCTTCGATTTCTTTGGTTTATAACCATCAAATTTTCGTATCAAAAAAGCTATCAATCTTGCGTATCCACTGATATCTATATTATCATGTACATTTAAAGTAGCTTTCAGCATGGAATAATATGACCACTGGTAGAGGGCTCACAATATTTAGATTTTTCCAGAAAATAGGCAAGAAGTACAGTCTCTGTGTATTTCTTATTTTCTAAATTTTTCTTGTTGCACCACCTCACGAATTCTTCATACACCTTGTCGTATATTTTCTTGGATTTACTTGGCAATTTCGCATCCCCAGCTGCTTCACTTATTTTTGGTGGAGTACAATTCACACTTTTTTCGTCGCTTGAATCCGTTCCAAAATCAGTAATAAATTATCTGTGATCACAAAAATTGACAGCAAATATGGCTACTAGCCTATATAATCTTATTTCGAAAAACTGACTGGGTTGCCATGGTAACATTCATTCCATCACTTCTTGATTTATTCTGTTTCCAATATGATATGAATATACATCCTCACGGCAGCCTTGATGTATTGTTATCATGTTCTGGATATAAAGAGGTATCTATCTACTTGACATCAAATATACCGGTCGTGCATACAATTTCGTATGTATTTCGGGCGTAATTTGCTTCTAAGGACCTAGGCGTGTTAATAATTACTCACGTGCTGCGGTCCATAAAAGCCTATTTTACGCCCTTGATACATAAATAACTATCAACTACTACCACTTAAGAATACAATCATCCCAGGAACATTATTCAATTGCCATCGGACCATGAATGACTTGTCTCTGGAACATGATTTAATTATCTTAGATGTGCAATTCAATTGAAATATTGAGGGTGGTGCATGCCTGAAAATAGAAGTCCAGGAAGGGTCATTCTGATTCCAGATATTGGGCAGCCTGGATGGTTTTATATAGGAAAAATCAAAGATATTTTCTACGAGTATCAAGTGCACCCATAAAAAACATATAAAATCAAGAATCAGAATAATCCTTTCTGATCCACTGTTTTCAAGGATTCAGATCAACCTAAACGATGAATTGAAAAAATCAGTCTGAATAAAGATTCATCATTTTCAAACTTTACAGAAAAATTCTTTTGAAAGATGTTTTTTATCTTTCAATTTGGTTATGTGCCTGAATATTGGGGGAAGATATATTTCATATTTTTAGGTATCACACACGAGGATGGTGGTAATAGTAAGAAAAAAACATTGATACAAAATATGCATGTATTATTGTAATTTCAATACAAATTGGCATAACTAATAAAAAATATATAAATCCAAAATAATTATTTCATCAACAAAACAAATTAAAATTCAAAATCGACCCACTTGAATTCAATTTTTATATGTTACTTCCATGAGATATCAAGAAGGGGACCTTTTGGAAAATTACACGTTACTACGTTGGTTGAAAAGGCAGATGATCTTCTATATTTTTTTGCAGGGGTCTCCTCAGGTTTCACAGGTTCTTCTGAAATATCAGGTGAATCTGCATCTGGCTCATACAGATATATTTCTGATGTTGATGAAGTACCTGCAGGGGTACTAGGTCCACTAGAATTGAGATCAACTGACAACATCTCAAGTACATCATTACCAGCAGCCTGAAATTCTATAGTTTTTCAATATATATGAATAACAGGATGTTACAGCATCTGATGAATTGGGGCAAAAATGCAGAATTCTTTGCTGAATGACAAGACCAATGAAAATGTAAGTTAACGTTTTTAGTTTCCATAATAAGTATTTGAAGAAAAGGAATACATTCTTGGATTGAAACTATTTTTCAAATATGGAGCTGCCTTTGGCATTACGATTTTCAGTATTTTGATTCCTACGATTCGATTACCTATATGGTGATAAAAGTCAAAAGAAATGTGCTCAAAATATATTCAGTTTGCACTTCTTTGATTTCAGATTACAATTCCAGCAGCACAGTAGGTACTCTGTATTCATTCATATATTATTTTGAAGAAATTATGATTTCGAAAAACAGAATTTTTGTAACTTCCAATCAACACATCACCTGTTCTATTATATTACTTTCCTCTGGAAAATTAAACGCGGCCCTGCTTTGTCAATCAGTAGATAGATCGTACTGTCATCCAGCAAACAGAAACTCTCATTTCTTCGTCTGAAACATTGAATCAATTATTTCTGTGAGTGTAAGTATGCCTTGAATGGAAAAAATATGAGAAACTTACTACAGAGAATTCTGATTGAGGAATGAATTTGAAAATGAGCTTGATATATACAGTGTCCTTCAAAAAGTTGGCATCATATGGAAAAAACTTGAATGAATATTTTTGCTTCAAAAAAGATGAAAAATGGCCTACTTACATGGGGTCACGTAGTTTTGCTACCCGTTATGAGTATTTTTTTCATATAATCGCTTAAAATAGGCTTGTTTACATTTCACAAAAAATTACAGAGGAAAGTCTATTGCAACTTTTTATTTTTGCCATTTTTTCAATAGCTACGGGAATTCGGGAATACAAAAAATTGTATGTTTGACAAAATTGTTTAGGACTCTTTACAGATGATATTGAAGGAATAACAAAAAATCCAAGTTGCAAATAGAACGTTCAAATTTGAGTCATATCTGTAAAATTGGAATAGAAACAACTATCCTTTGTAAATTGTTTGGAAATTCAAACAAATAATGCTATTTCAAGGGATTATTTTGAAAAAAAGTTACTTTTGAAAGGTAACGAAAGTCATGTCACGTTTAAGTAGGCCGTTTCTCATAATTTTCAAGGCAAAACTCAACGCCCATAAGTAGAATTTAAAAATAAATTGTTATTAAATGTTTTTCCTATATGGATTCCAACTTTTTGAAGGACACTGATGTATACGGAAAATCATATTTTTTCCCTGGGTACCCTATGAGAAATAAAACAATTTTTTCGCAAACATCGACAGGAGAGGGGCGTTGAAACTTTGTCCTTTTGTTGACAACTGACAACCTATCAAAATTTTGACACCATAGCGGGACTTTCAATATAACGACAATAGAGCACTATCAACTGGCATCACAACATGGCGATCATCAGCTGATCCAGGGGTAAAAAAGAATTTGAGTGTGTGTGGAGATCATTATTGTTTTTGTGTTTTTTAGTGATTTGGTGCAATTTTCATGAACTTTGTGTACATTTAGTGAACATATCTGTTGATATATTGTAAGATTCTCTTTTCCATTGAAAAATCCAATAATTTTCCTAATTGCGCCTCTGGAGGGGAAACGGAAAATCTCACGTGCTTGTCTTGATTGGATCAGTTACTACAACCCATATCAGCACAAAATTGCATGATAAACCTCATGAAATCTAAAAAAACAAACTATTTAGGTATGTTGTTATGATGACAACGTATTTTTGAACTGAAAAAGCCATGTTTATAACACTTTTATAGACTTGCACTTACTTCACAATATTCACTATGAACTAAGGATCACAACAATGTTATGAATATTTCCTTAGGATATGGTTTTACGGAGAAAATTCACCAGACACACGTGCTCTAATGGAAAAAACTTTGCTTGCCCCCTCATCAGCTGTTGTTTGACAACTGTCAGATTACGTCACTGACAGTGCTCTATTCTTCCACAGGGTGCCATGGGATGCACGAATGAAACACCTTAATCGGTGCCCTAACATCAGATATCGCGCCAAATAGTGGCCAAATACAATTATACGTCATCTTGAAGGTGACGCCGCCAACATTTATGGCAGAAGATCGACGGATATTATGATTTGGAGGGATTAGAATCATTCTCAAAAGGAGATAAACATAATATAATCAATGAAGAAACGTGTGTCTAATAAAAGTTGTTCATTGCACGAAAAAAAAAAGAATATAAATTTTTACTTACTGATTAAGTTTTGCTAGTAGTTCGCCAAACCACACTATTCTAAAGTGTTGAGGAACTGCATTTCTGATATTTTCGATCTGGGGCACACAATCCCAACAACATTGACCTACACAAAATGTTGGAAACAACTTGAAGAAGGGCACGCATAAGCGACGCGACCGATAGACTTGGCGAGGCTACAGAAACTGATTATAAGACGGAGAGATGCGCGGTCAGCGAGCCGCATAACCGTAGCTTACCGAAAATTGCCGAGCGATGACGAAACAATAGAAATCAACCAAACTTTTTTCTGCATTCATTAAACTGGTAATAATGGCAGAATTTTGTCTTCCACTCATCGAAAACAAGGATTGAAGGGCAACTATACTGATATTAGGTGGATTGTTGAATACTGAGTATCAAACACATTGATAAAATTATATATGGCAGAAGAAAGATAGTCTGTTACAGAATCATGGTTCATCTGCCACTGAAACTCGATATCAAAAAAAAAAAAATCACTTGTAATGGTACGAAAGTTCATTATAGTCTACTCGACAAGTTGAAAATAATCTAAAATAGAGATACTGCTCTTAAAATTATGTATGATAGCTCATTGGATCCGGAATAACGCCTAGAAAAATGTGCCGAAAGCGTGTATTGGCACATAAAAAATTGCAAAAGTTATAAACAATTGAAGGTGAAAAAAAATGGCATTTCGTTTTTTGTCAATATTTCATAAACTATTGATATTTGAGAAATTTCACAAGGAGATTCTGAAAGAGGAAGAAATTTCCAATGAAGAATCAAGCACTCCCAGAAATTTATCTCCATGATTTATAATTTTAATTTAACGCTGAAAATGGGTCTCCGAGCGACATTATTAGGTTGCGCGCGCGGCGTCAAAAGCGAGTACGACACATTAATTAATTCATTTAAGGTATTAAATATTTGTTTTTGAATTTGAAAAAATCATGGTGTAGTCGGATCACTATACATAATTCATTCCCGTTGGAAATTTCACTTAAAATTGGTTTTTCAACAAGTTAAACGATTGTTTACTAACAAAATTTTCTCGAACTTCTGTCTTAATTGTAAATGAAAAAAAATTTTTAAATAATTGTTGTAAAAATGTTTCGCTTTGTAGAGCCTTTCTGATATACCTACTTAACAAGATCACGACATAAAATTGAAAAAATATTCATATTTTGTTTATAATAATTTTTGTACTTGAACAAAAACTAAAAAATCCAAGTAATGTTGTTGAAAAAATTTTTTTTTCAATTATCATATTATCGTTTTTTCATCAATACAAGTCATAAATTGATTTGCAAATAAAAAAATTCCCGCTATTTGTTAATAAATTTTTTATAAACAAATTTATTATTTCAATATTTTTGGAAACATTTTTTTCAAATTATTTATTACAAATTTATGATTTCTGAGAAAAAAATTCCTTAATAACAATTTTTAATTTTTAAGGTTTTTTTTTTTTTTAAAAATTAATTAAATTTTTTTTTAAAAACCTCTATGAAGTAACGCAAAAAATATTTTTTATCAACAATTCCATTGTTTATTAACTAACCAATTTGTTATAAACAAATTTTTACCTTTGTTAGATTTTTTTTCTGAAACTTCTAAAATTCACATAAACAACCATATATAACAAATATAGAAAACATTTTTTTCCAATTTTTTATTGTACTTTGGGAATTGGAATTGGGAAAAATTGGGAATTTTTTTTTTATATTTTTATTTTTTTTTTTAATTGTTGATGAAAAAAAATTGTTTTTTGTTACTTCATCGAGGACGGTCAATTATGATTTTTAGAAAAAAAATAATTCCTTAACTAATTATTTAAACCATAGAAATATAGAAAAAACGATTATAAACAATTAAAAATTGTATCAAGGAATTTTTTTTCAAAAATCATAATATTTGTAATATAATGAAGAAGTGGAAAACATTTTTTCAAAAATAATGGAAAATTGAAATTTATCAACAAATGGCAGGAATTTTTTTTTTTCAAATCAATTTATATCTTGTATTAATAAAAAACGATAATATGATGAGTAGGAAAACATTTTTTTTTTTTAACAACATTACTTGGATTTTGTAGTTTTTGTTCAAGTACAAAAATTATTATAAACAAAGTATGAATATTTTTCCAACTTTTATGGCGTGATCTTGTTGAGTATGTATATAAGAAAGGCTCTACGGTGCGAAAAAATTTTACGACAATTATTTAAACATTTTTTTTTCATTCACAATTAAGACCAAAGTTCGATAAAATTTTGTTAGTTAACAATTGTTTAACTTGTTGAAAAATCCACTTCAAGTAAAATTTCTAACGGGAATGGATTATTTATAGTGTTCCGAATACACCATCATTTTTTCAAATTTAAAAAAATATATTTAATACCTTAAATAAATTAATTAATGTGTCGTACTCGCTTTTGATGCCGCGCGCGCAACCTAAAAATGGCGCTCGGAGACCCATTTTCAGCGTTAAATTAGAATTATAAATAATGGAGATAGAGTTCCGAAAGCTGAAAGTTTTTTATTGAAATTTCTTATATATCAATAGGTAATGAAATATTGGCAAAAAACGGAATGCCATTTTTTTTTCATCTTCAATTGTTCATAACTTTTGCAATTTTTCAAGTGCTAATACACGCTTTTGGTACATTTTTCTAGGCGTTATTCCGGATCCAATAAGGTATAACACAGTATTTTAAGAGCAGTATCTCTATTTTAGACCATTTTCAACTTGTCGAGTAGACTAAGTGTATCAAATGCCTTACTGTAGTCTAGGAGAACCAGAGGAGTTAGCTTTCCCAAATTATTCGCTTTCAGAATATCATCGAGTATCTTCAACAGATCAGAAAAACGACTGTATTTTCCCTTGGACCCTGATTGATTTTGGGGAATAATTTTATTTTCGTGAAAAAACTAGTTGAATTTCCGTAGCTTTTTCTTATATTTTAGACATCAAAGGTAGGGAACTGATCGGCCTTATATCATTTGATGAGAGATTTGGTACTTCTGCTAGTGGTATGACAAAAATTGATAACATGGGTTGAGAGGGGTAGGATATAGGGCAGGCAGAGTTGAATGCACAATATGTTGATATTAACCAGGCCAGAGGCTTGTGTTTTTATAGCAGAAACAATATTCGAGACGTCATGTTCGGAAATAGCCCGGAAATTTAATTATGCGTCAATATTGTTGCGATTATAATTTTCATAAAATGCTAAAATATTTTCATCAGGGTTCATACTTGGTACAGACGTAATGAAATATCTGTTTATTTCATCTACATTACAAATATCATCAGGTGTTGGCCTTTTTTTAACGAAAATGTCCAGAGAATTTACTGTGGACCATACCGTTTTACAATCTGTTGTGTTTAATTTGATGTGAAAAAGTGCCCTTTTCTCATGTTTTACTGCAACATTGATTATGTTTCTGAAGTTTTTATATGTTGGCCAATCGTTATCAGTTCGTGTCTTTTTATATTTGCTCAGAGCCCTATCCCTATCTTTCATCATTGTTCGGAGGGTGTGGATCAACCAGGATGCATACTTATTTGTTTTCGATAGGGGGTATGAATGTCCAAAAGTGTTATAGTATTTGTATCGATAAAATCAACTCTGCTGCTGGCATCTCTCAGGTCCTAGATATTACGCCAGGGTATTGATTGGACTGAAATTGAGTTAAAATTAAGATTATTTAAATCGCGTCACGTGATTATTGACTTCAACTATAATATCAAGTTTGCAAAAACTTGATTCATGATCGCTGAAATTTTCATTGATTGATATTGTACCTGATTACAGGACAGCACTTTCATTCGAGGTGAGTATTAGGTCAATTGAAGTGGCGTTTTGATTGGTAATTCTTGTCGGCTGCTCAATTAATTGGGTAGGATTAGGACTCTCAAAAAAGGAAATTGTATCATTGGCTTCTTTGGACTCGAAATTCATGAAGTCTATATTGAAATCTCCGATGCACCAAATGAAATCAACTTTTGGAAATATTTCAATAATTATGTTTTCAAATTACTCTGGGGAGTTTAGATTATTTATATTTGGTGGTTCGTGAGAATGCAAAATATATATTATCGATTTTGGATTCTATCCATAGCTGTTCAATGTTATTTATAGTTCAAATCGAGTAGTGGAGGTCCGGTTGAAGCTAATTTTATTGTGGAAATATACTCTTTTTCGTGATTATAATCTTCCACAATCAGAGAATCTAGAAAAATACAGTGTTAACTGAGAAATACAATCCATATTCAGAAACATTTTGAAAACGGGTACGGATACAGTTCACGAAACGTTGAGACTGTATAAAGAAGTATCTTTCAAATATTTTATTCAAAACTCAGAATACGACAAGTTACTGACTGAATAACGTCTGAATGTTTTTTGAGGGGGTATCGGAATTATGTCTTCAATATTTTGGAAGTGCCCCTGGGAGTTAAAATCAGTAGTTATCTGTTCTGAGGAGAACGAATCACTGAATTTGCCCCGATACGTTACAGCATTCTGGAATCTAAAATAAACCAAGGATATTCCAAATATGTCAGTAACGTATCGTTTGAAGATTATTCGCCCAATATATTTTACAACAAAAGTATATTCGAAAATTCTAAATACAAAATATAAGTCTTTTGGAGACGTTTCGTTAATCATCTCTGTTCGCTTTATCAAATCCTGGTTTTTGGAAAATAATCACAATTTAAAATCGCATTTGAAGTTTTCCGTATTATCTTGACAAGATATTACGAAATATATTATTCCCGTTGAAATCTATAGTGTAGGAAACGATCCTTATCTCCAACGTTGCTTATAGTTTTTTTATTACTGTTACCGTTACAAAAATCAATAATAATCAGTCCCTAGTGGACGGAAAAATTGGTGTTTGTTTGAAGGTTGTAGACGATGTGGTTATTTTATTACTATCGTTTCGTCTTGATTGATTTAGAAGGTTTTCACGATGTTCCGAATGCTCGTATCTGCAATCGTCTTCAGGTGTATATTGGTATTTTCTCTCACCAAAATGGAATTGAAAATTTCGTTGGAAGTAAGGGCTGATATAACGTTGAATGGGACTATTTGAGTATTATTTTGAAATGAATATTATCAATCAATTGTTTGTTACGAATGAATCAAATAGTGAAATCGACAGATATTGAAGATGGCAAAAATCGCATATTAGAAAAGCGGGACGGTGAGAAAATATTACCGCCTTGTAATAGTGAATGTCGATTGAAATGTTTCATGAAGTTCAGTAAAGAAGGTAGAAAAATAACATTCATAGAATATTGCGAAATATCAGACGTTCAAGGGCATCCTGATTTCATATCATCGTGTATATTGTTTGTTTCACCAAAATATTCATACAAAAAAGTGACAATGCACCTTCAGTAATTGAACGCAATGTTAGCAAATTCAAGAAATCCATTTCTCCATGTTCCTGGGCAGTAAGTGACTTTAATCATTTGAGCAAAACAAAAGACAAATCATAGACTGTGGATGAAATGTGCTTGGAACATTTTTTTTTATTTCAAGGAACTTTTGACTCAAATGGGTATAAAAAATATTTGAAGATGCGAACAGTGGGTTGGTTAAATCTATATATATATATATATATATATATATATATATATATATATATATATAAGAATTGTGAAGAGAAGTCATGATGAAGATTATTTCAATTCTTACTAACAAGAAAAATTATGTGCTGTGAATATAATTAATTCAAGGCACCAACGATCTGGTATTGATTCATGTCAACTAAATGTAGCCTATAAAAAAAAGTAGGTGTAACAGTGGCCAAAATAAAAAGGAACACTTCCTCAATCGACAAAAAATTGTTCCAAGATACTATTATAAATTCTATAAAATATATAGTTTTCTTCTTTTATTTATATATTGTTATGTGGGATATAATAAATGAGGTATTTTGTATATTTCTTCGAATGAAGGCCCAATATTGCCCCTATATTCCAGATGTTTTTCAACAAAAAAATTATGAAAGAGACTAAAATAATTTTGGCAAAACTGTCACGTATTTAAATGGAGGTGAAAGGAGCGGTTGTAGTGAAAACAAATTCTCAAATATAGCTATAATGCTTGCATATCCTTTATATAGTGGTTTCTTCTGGACACGCTTCATGAGCTTCACATGTATGTATGAATGTAGGTAATGGAATCTTCGAAATTTATTGTCACTCACTTACAGACGTCCGAATTGATTGAAATTTTGCACAGGTATTAAGAACCGATGACAATACAATAATTTCGTAGGTATGACCTGGTATTCTCAGTAAGATCGTCAGAAGGAATAATTTACATTTATGAGATATGGAGAATGCGCAGATTCAACAAAATGCAGCATGCATCTCATTCACCATAATTTCGAATTTCCATGCGAATGAATAAATCGAAGAGTCTCTCTCCCGTAGTCTTTTTAAGTCTTCTGTAGCAATATGGACTAGATAAATTAAAATAAAATTATTGTTTACAAAAAATGAAAAGTAGGCTTATGTAGCAATGAGGACTAAAAAGTTGAAAATAATAATTTGCTGAAAAACTTTCCTCTTATGTAGAAAAACGTGGGTGCTCTCCACTCAGTTTTCATAGTGCTATTGAAATAACTGATGTCAAGCTCCTCACGTTTTTTTCCCTCTGCATTCCAGATGTTTTCCAATAGAAAAAATATGAAAAATACTAAAATCATTTGGGCAAAACTGTCACGTATTTGAATGGTGGATGGAAGGAGGGGTTGAAGTGAAAAAAAATTGTCAAATATATTTATAATGCCTGCATATCCTTTATATAGTGGTTTCATCCTATACACGTTTCATTAGCTTCACAGGTATGTATGAATGAAGGTAATGGAATCTTTGAAATCAATTAACACCCACTTCCAGTCTTCCGAATTAATTGAAATTCTGCACACGTCTTAGGAACCGATGACAATACAATAATTTCATAGCAATGACCTGGTATTCTCACCAAGATCGTCAGAAAAAATAATTTACATTTCAGAGGTATGGCGATTGCGCAAATTCACCAAAATGCAGCATGCATCTCATTCGCCATAATTCCAAATAAACTTCCATTCCATGTGAACGAATAAATCGTAGAGTTTTTTTCCCGCAGACTTTTCAAGTCTTCTGCGCCGTCGAACTCGAAAAATTGCGCGTATTTTGAAGCCCTTTTTATCCACTTATACTTTAATATACTATTCATGTTTTGTGTTTGATTTGAGTGTAGAAGAAAATTTCCTTGCACTTTGGAAGCGAGGGTTCATCCAAATGGGCTACCATGCCTTGTTGAATTAGTTAACTCTTTGGAGTTACCTGAGCGCTGGTCGGCGCTCTGGAAAAATTTTTGACTGCCCGTCCCCGCTTTCAGCCGCAGGATAGACTTCTGCCTGCAGAGCTACTCACTTGTCAGCCAATAAGGAAGGTTTCGATAAAAAAAATCACCTTGTACCTTATCATTTTTAATTTACGTAGCCTGCTCTTGAAACTATGATGTATCCCAAGGCGAGCTTATGTCCGCAGCTTTATGCGCGTAGACAATACCAGTTGTCGACTCCAATAAAGTATGTGATGAAACATTGTGTTGATGCAGTGAAAACTAATACTCTATCACAATAGTCTGAATGAAGGTAAAGGAACAAATGGCACAGATGATAATGATATTTCTATCACTGTTCGCGTGAAACCCTACAGTGTGGGGATGAAAATATTGTTTGTTTGATTGTTTTTATTTACCGTTCATTTAACCTATTGTAATGTAGTACAATTTTTTTCTGCATCAACACAATATCTCATAACATTTTTTATTTGATTCGACATTTGGCGTAACTTTTAGCATGAAGGAGTAGTCTAATATATAGACGAAATGTTGGCATGAAATTGAATTGTTGTCTTGTATTTGTCCTCTTACCCACGAACTATTCGAGAGTTCAAATGTAAGGTTGATTTATAATGAGAACAACGTGAAAACGACACCAATGAATTTGGAAATCATTGTTTTCTAATAGACACGCCAACTCTATTTTTCAATCCTTCTGGATATTGAATCGATTATGCAAAAGTATTATCACAAAATATACACCAACCATTAATTCCATATATCATGACGCACTATATATAAATCATTCCATCAATATCACACTCACCTCCATCTCCTCCATCCTGTCCATCGAATAATAAGCTACTTGGTATCCATTCAACCCTGAGTGATTCCTGCTCTGCCATGACACGAGCACCGAGAAGGGCTGTATATCCTGAATGCCGAGCTTAACGACCATCGGCTGATCGCAAAATTGTTCCGGATCGAGATCCAGAAACACTCTGCCTCTGAGTTCGGGCGGATGTTCGCATCGTAACTCTAAAGTGTTGGTCCTCTCGACAAGCTTCTGATGGTCACGGAGCCATTCCCATAATTCCTGCGAGTCGCAGCTGCAGGATAGTGGGTTTTCTAGAAATGAGAATGGACGATTTTCAGAGAACTATGTCATCTACTTGATCGAGGGTTATTAAATTATTTAGGGTCATGTGGAATGTATAGCTCTATGAATGTAGAGGAGATAATTTTATAATATTCCACAGACTAATTTCCAATTATTTAGGGTCATGTGGAATGTATAGCTCTATGAATGTAGAGAAGATAATTCAATTATATTCCACAGACGAATTTTCTGTTTGAATCATGTACGTGACCAATTATTCGACCAAATATGATAATAATAATATCAAGAAGCATTCAAACGAAGAATACAATATTAATGGCAGGAAGAATGGTCTGCAAGCACCAGATACATGAGAAATATCGAACCTTCCATAGAAACATGGGTCACGGAACAAACATCATGCAGGCAAGAACCGGTCGCTCCCACACGTTTGAGAATAGGTCATACCAACCTCACGCATATCCATCTGCTGGAAGGAGAAAGACCACCAGTATGCAACCACTGTAACCAGCCCTCGACAAGTAATACATCTCCTCTTGGACTACCCTGAATTTGCTGTTATACGACAACAATAACTTATGTCAAACTCAATACGAGATATTCTCCAACCCACAAATTAAACCACTACAATCGAATACCTCAGACAAACACGCCTACTAACAAAAATATGGATCAATGGAATTAACACTGAACCCAATACTGAAGGGCTAATAACGACTGCAGTCTTTGCCAGAAAAAAAAATCTTTAATTGAAATCATAGAAGTACATTAAGAATTATTCATAGATGAACAATTATGGAAGACAAAGGAGAATTTTGCAACGCAAGTCTGTGCGTGGTTATTATGATTTTGAAGATTAACGTAGAGCTTATTCAGGGTGTCTCTTAATAACATGCTAATATCCAAAGAGGTTATTTTTGGGTCCATTTTGCGAAAAAAACTTCATATGAACACATATGTCCTGAATGTCATAACTTTCGAAGGCATTTCATGGTTTATAGCATAATTTTTCATTCTTGTCAGTGGCGTTCGTGCGGGAATGGCACTGAATCAATTTAAAGAGGAAAGTGATACGCCACTGCAATTTTCCAAAGTAAAAATCAGTTTTGGAATTCTCATTCCTTTCTGAGCATATCTAGTGTCATGATTTCTTGCCGATGGACGTACGGTTTTCGCATAAAAAAATAAAATTTATTCATTTGCATCTTGCTAGACCACCTTACGAGAAAAAACAATTAATGTTACTTCAAACAAAAATGTATTTGGGAGAATAATTTTCAAACGGCCAAGTAATAAAATCAAAGTCATCTAAATATATTTTGGAATGCTAACACCAAATTACCCTGAACGCACAAAAAATATTCAAAATGTGAACCTCCTGCAAATGTGTATGCCTCTGCTCTTCTTCTCATGGACTCACGTACTGTTCGGAAAATGCCGGGAATGTTTCTAATAGTTTCGCAAGAAACCATGGTGCAATTTCTCAAATGCTCTTCAGTATGGATTAGTGGCCACGTTTATACCGTTTCTTGGTATGCTGACTAATGATTATATTCCAACAAAATTCTGTAAGTCAGTGTGGCATGAACTGTGCACTTGGTCAAGTAACTAGCTTGGTTTGGTACCGGAATTTTTTGTGTACCAGACTGTGATACTGAGATGGTGTGAACAGTATGATTAGTTTTACCAATCGTGACTGTAAATTTTGGTTTGAAAGATTGCTAAGCGTTCTGTCGTGGTTAACGCACTGGCTGAATGACCGAATCGAAACAATAGCCATGAAAAAAAGAGCGAGAGAGTGTTAGTGACAAATATGTTCTGTTAGGAAACCTTAGTTTCCGCATCATTACCTCGGAAATTATTTTATATATTTTTGTCAGTATTTTTCATATAAAATGAGTTGCTGTAGTTCAGAACCTCCTATAAAAAAGTCCTAAGGTATTAATTGGACAGATGAAGAAACCAGTGCGTTTCTCCAAATATTTTTGGACGAAAAAGTTATATCAATTTTGAATGGCAAAAAATTCAAACACCCAGACGTTTACCAGAGCCTTAAAGAATACTCCTTGAGTAGGAGCTCTACAAAAACTGCTGAACAAATAAAATTAAAAATGACAGCCTGAGCTCACTGACATCCAGGGGCGCGTTCCAATACCCTTACTCGGTTGGAGGATGAGTGAAAAATTTGACATATTGTGTCAATTATCATTTTGATTCTTTTGGAACGAAACGAAACAAATTAGTTATTCGTCAGTTGTCATCGTCCAAAATAATTCAAATTTAAGATATGGTTTGAGGATTTAACAATGAAAGGAATTGAGGGGAAGATTCTTGCCATTACTGGAGTACCGAAACAATTCGTAGTTAATAAAATCAAATACTTTATTAACCCCATTCGCCTACTCCACATAGATCACTGTAAACAAACCTGCATTCTGCAGATTGATTTTCACCCTTCCCAACATTTCCTTTATCATCCATTCCTAATAAAAAATGCGTCTCTGACTTAATACTCATTTTGTTTTCAAGCACAGGCTTTGGGTTGAAATAAATATATATAACCTATGTCTCAACCCTCAATCACTTCTAACTATAATGTGCAATGCGCATGCGGTTGAAATTTTCCAACTTTTTCACGGGCTCTCGAGTTCGTGGAAAAGTTGTTCATCCGATTAAATCAACCGTAGTATAGGAACGACTTTCACGAGTTGATAAGTGGGAATTCACCGAGATCATGAACGGTTAGGATGAAAAGTTGGAGTAGTGGAACGCGCCCCAGACATTGTCATTGACGGATGATACAATTCCGAATTAGATGCCAGAGTTTCAAACCTTTCACTTGGTTACATGACTAAATAAATACCAAACCAGAAGCAATTTGGTTAATTGATCATTTGACAAAACACGATGTAAAAAACGATTACTAAAACATTTGGTTTGAATTTGGTTACATACACTTGGTAAGGTTACCAAATTCACATACGGTATAACGTGGCCACTGTGCTGTAAACCAATGTCTTAACTGTGGTCCTCCAAGGCCTATCCAGCAATTATTGTAATTTTGGTTTGAATATTCACATGTCAGTATGAATAATGAATTTTCATAGACTTTTTGAAGGAATCATTGGCAAAAGTTCATTCGTAATGGAAAGTCACGGGGGAGTAGCACCTGAGCCCATTGGATATGGTAGGGATATAATTAAAAGTCATGTAGAATTTTACAAAATATGTGAGATACTCAAATTGTTTTTCGTGTACTTAATCTAATTTTTCGTGTACTACCCCAATTTCAGGTGTTTTTACAGTACGTTGTACTCCTTTTAGATAATTGTCTGGTTCAAAAATTCCCTTTTCGTTCAACCTTCTATTTATGTTTGAAAATATCCGTGCATCTGGAATGGAATATTTCTATTTGAAAAGCAGTCTCCATACAACAGCCTGGCTTCCAGTGCGTTACCATCAGCAAGGCCATACATGTACTGCATATCTGCAAACTCAGAATTCTCGAAATGGACCATGTTTTTTTGATAATATTGTTAATTTTGACTTAAAAACGTGACAACTATACTAAATAGGCAATAGGCACGGACACGATAGATTATTATCGATTTAAATATGCTTTGAAATACAAAACGCATATACAGTATCGGAAACAATTTATCTGCTGTATAGACAGAAATCTACACGCGCAACAAGGAACGCAATGATATGATAATACCAACAAGAGAGACGCACTGCTGTACGCCCCTCCTGTTACCCCACCCGACACATCAACTGACCACGTGGCAATGCGACACAGCGCACAGCGACTTGACTCATTCTTGCCGAGCTGTGGTTGCGAAAAAAAAAACAGTGACAATTATTACCTTTCGAAACATGCCGCCTATTTACACAACCGCAGAGGAAGTACAGATCGTTGAGTAGTACTTTGGGGGTAATTCAGTACAAGATGCTAAGAATCCATTCATAGTGGCTTTTGCAGATAGACCTGTACCTACGGAAGCGACTGTCCTTTCAATTATTAATAAATTTCAGAATTTTGGGTGTGTGGGCAGCACATTGCAAAAAATGTTGTACCACAAATCCACCACCACATCCTAGACAAATACCCGAGGAACGGGAAATGAGAGAAACACAAGTGTGTGCATTGGCGGAAACGACACTTCGTTCGAGTGGACAGATCGCCGACAAAGTGAATTTGAATGAAAGAACTGTAAGGAATATTTTGAAGGGAAACGGTTTTAATTGTTCCAAAGAAAATACCACACAAGAACTTCTGCCTGAAGACCATTTCAGACGTATGGAGTTTTGTGAAACGATGGTCGAAAAATGCAATAGGGCCTTTCGTGTAAATGATGACTCTCTAAAAAAGGTGTTATTTACCGATGAATCGTCCTTCTCAAATCATCGAAAACACAACCCATCTTTAGTACGTTATTGGTCCCGTTAAAATAAACATTTGAGAATTGCCGTGAGGACACAGCACCCAAGCAAATTAAATGTGTCGACGGGACTTTTAGGCGATCACGTCATAGGTCCATTCTATATTGAAGGGAATTCAAATGCAGCAAAATTTTTTCCACTTTTGCAAAATCAAATTATTCCTGCAGGCCGCGCTCTTCCGATTCACTTTAACGACGTGTGGTTTCAACGAAATGGTTGTCCTGCTCACAATGCAGGCACGGTGGTTACATTCTTGAATCAATTATTTCCCGATCAGTTTATTTGTACGCGAGGTACAATCAACTGACCACCTCGATCACCAGATGTAGCACCTCTCGATTTTTATTTCTGGGGCATGCTGAAATCGGAGGTATATCGGCATAAGTTCGAACGTACCACCAATTTAGATAAACTGAGGGCAATAATTATTCAGTTGTGTGCTCAGGTAACACCAGTTACCCTTGCGGCCACCAGAACAGAATTGAACAATAGATCCGGCCATTGTTTGGCCAAAAATGGTGGTTTGTTCGAACATTTGATAAAATAATTCCGTACACAATATATTTAATTTGGTATGTCTTTTCTTGTAAATATTTTTTTTCTCTTCATTCAAGAAATAATTGTTTTTCTGTCAGAAATAAGTTTTTTGTTTTTATTGTCTTACAGGAATATCGTTTGCTTCCGTTTATGTTTAAGAATTTTCTTTTGTTTTCGCGGCCACCACGGCAACAAAGATATTTTGATCTACCTGTCGTCCGACAGATTAAATTGAATCAATGATTCAGTTTAATTTGTTCAAATTATCTGATGTGAAATTATCGTCAATAACTCTTCTTCATTGCAGCGCACACATTCTCCCGACTGCTGCTGGTATGATACTGACGTCCTGAGCTTACCGCTTTGACTCTCCTATCTCTTTGCCGTGACGTCGATATCCCTTCCTCGAGCGAGTCGAGGAGAAATTGTAATGCTCTCTCAACATATTCTTTACGCTCTCATGAAACCACCATACCCAAGATAAATACTTTCCGATACTGTATAAATATACCCAGAAAACATTTTTCCAGACAAATTTCAATTACAGCAGTTCCCATTCATTTTTAAAATCAGCAAATTCTGAAGCTACCAACCGAGCAGCCAAAAGGCGTTATCGAGTGGATTGTGACGCTGAACGGCAATGTTGCCGAATTTCTTAAACTATAAATGTCGGAACTAGACACCATTCGCAATGTCAAGCGTCGATGGTGGATTTGAAGGGTGTAAAAACATTCGATCTATCATAAAACAAAATATTGTCGATTTTACAGTGCACATAAACCTTGTTATTTTTTATATTATGGGGCATTGTGGTCCATCAAAACGATTTATGATAAAGAGAAAGCCAATCATTTATTATTGTTATGGAGCGCAGTCTAGGATTTGAAAATATGGCAACGTTGCAATGTCGATTGAAGATGTCATTTGTGGGATAGGTTGATCTGCAGATAACGACAAAACATTTTGCAGTGGCGCTAGAAAGAAGCCGTTTGATTTGTCGACTTTATTTTATTTTTTTCAAGTTTTAGAAAATTTAAAAAAAGAAAGAAAATTATCGACAGACTTTTCTCAAGCTCAAACAACAAAAATTGTTCGTGTTTAATTTGAGGGTTAAAATAAAAAAAATGTTTGGACACGCCTGGAGATTGAGCCCTGACCCTTGGAGTCTCATAGCAAACGCTCTAACCCCTGAGCTACCGGACTTCTACTAAGCGCTTAGTCAATATTGCTTATTTTGGTCCAATTTTTCTTATATTCTCGAATTTTTCGATTTTTGCGCAACTTCCCTGATTTCCGTAAAAACCATCCTCGGGCTATCACGAACATTGAGGAAATTACCAAATCGGTCCAGCCGTTCTCACGTATTGCGCTCACAACGACATTTTTATTATATAGATATATCAGTTACTAGAATTCTAAGTTCGTACGATGAAAGTTACTCGCTTGAAGCGATTGTTAGTTATTTTTTTATTATAAATACGACATTTTTCGTTTTTTTCTTGGTTACCATTGGTAACGTAAAGAGAATAATATTCCATAAAAATGCTCATTTGATATACATTTTATATTCCACCCTTGACACTTCTCCTCATTCACAAAAATTGTAATATATCGTCATTAGATAATGATAGAGATAAAGTCATTATTTCTTTTCAAACTAAAACAAATACACTATCATTTGATATATGAATTTAATTGTTGAACTATGAACATGGGCACCAAAAATGTAGAAGAAAAAAATATGACTTAGAACCCCGGTTTCCCCTACGTGTTTAGCAGAGTCGCGCGCCGCCGATTTACCTCCGTTATTCCGTTAGCCAAAAAGAAAAGTTTATGTGAAGTTATCCACACTTTCCTAGCCACGGTTTCTGACATGTAGACTGTCGAAAACGGGATAGAGTGAAATTTGAGTGCGACGTTGCCAGACTTCCGGTTAATTCCCACTCACGCTTTTTACACGTTTTTCAGGATATCTCATTCATAAATGCAAAATTATTGGTATTATTTTTGTTCACTGATATGCGCTCAATCATCTTATCAATACGTATGAGGTATCAAAACAATTTAGAATGCTTCTTAGACGTTTTCATCCACACATTTACCCTTAATGATGAATTTTTCATGAAAAACATGTATGTATTCAATACATACTGGGAGTAAAAATAATTTGTAGAGCTCTAGGAGAATAAAGAAAGAATAAAAATAAATTTCTCGGTATATCTCCGTTATTTCTGCATGATCGTTGATAATTTCCTCCCAAAATGTTCGTAATAATGTTATCTTCCCACACAAGGTATCAAATCGATTTGTTGTGCCGTAGGAAGAGGAATAAAAAAAAAATATTTTTTTTTAATTTTTTGGTATATCTTCCTTATTTCTGCATGATCGTTGATGATTCTTTCGGGGAAATACTCATGGTAATATTACCAATATATACAGGGTGTCAAAACAATTTGTAGTGCCCTAGGGAAAAAAAAACTATTCCAGCCACGGTTTCCAAATACTCGAATATATCCGTTATTACTGCATGATCGTTGATAATTTTTTCACCATAATCCATCAAAAACTGGTATGTGGGTGTTTTTGGGGTCGGAGATTATCAATTTTGGTCGGCATTCAATAAGATGACGGCTTTGATGACTGACTAAAAAGAATAGAATAAAAAGTATGGAAAAATAAACAAGCTTTCATACAAATGCACTGAAATGGAAAAAATAATATATCTAATTGTTTGACCTACGTTATTCTGTGAGTAGCAGTTTCAAAATCTTGCCTCGCAAGAATACTATTTCATTATATTCGCGGAAAGCTTTTGAATCTGCTACTCACAGAATAACTCTCCGCCATGTTGTGTAAATGTTTCCACAAGCTTTTATTCAAATTGCAATGTTCGTATGTAAGTTGTCCTTTTCAAAATTTGCAAGTGAGATTTGAACCACTTCTATTTGTCCGAGTAACGTAAAATTCAGCAGGTGTTCACAATTGTGGTGACAATGCCTTATAAAAATTTTGTTATGAAAACAAAATGGCTGCTCCAATATGGCGGACGAGATTTGTGTTTATGGTCCCATTCGATTCGAAATTGGTATGTGGGGGTATTCGGGGTCGAAGATCATGAAATATTTGTCAAAATTCATAAAATCAGAATAGCGGATGCAAGATGACGGACGATCTCTGTGATTATGGTCCGATTCCATTAAAAATTGGTGAGTGGGGGTTTTCGGTGTCGGAGATTATGAATTTCCTGGGGAATTCGAAATGGAGCTCCAAGATGGTGGACGAGTTTTGTAATTATGGTCCGATTCTATTCAAAATTGGTATGTTAATCATTAGCGACCATGCAGAAATAATGAAGGTACTGAAAACTGGATGAATTTTTTTTTCATTTCATATCCCGTTTCCTATGGCACAACAATGTGTTCTGACACCCTGTATATATCGGAAATATTATCAAATGATAAATAATCTCCGACCCCAAAAACACCCACATACCAATTTTCAATGGATTATGGTGAAAAAATTATCAACAGTCATGCAGTAATAACGGAGATTTTCGAATATTTGGAAACCGTGGCTGGAATATTTGTTTTCCCTACGGCACTACAAATTGTTTTGACACCCTGTATATATCGGAAATATTATCATGAGTATTTCCTTGAGGTAATCATCAACGATCATGCAGAAATAACGGAGGTATAACAAAAAATGTATGAAATTTTTATTTTTTTACTTTTTACACCTTTTCCTACGGCACTACGAACTGATTTGACACCCTGTATATATCGGAAATATCATCATGAGTATTTCTTCGAAAGAATCATCAACGATCATGCAAAAATAAAGGAGATATATAAAAAAATGTATGAAAAATTTGTTTTTTTATTTTTTACTTTTTTTCCTACGGCACTACGAATTGATTCGACACCCTGTGTGGGTAGATAACATTATTACGACATTTTGGTGGAAAAATTAAAGATCATAAAATTTAAAACTGGAATATTTTTCCCACGTCACTACAAATTGTTTTGACACCCTGTATATATCGTAAATATCATAATGAGTATTTCTTCGGGAGAATCATCAACGATCATGCAAAAATAACGGAGATATATGAAAAAATGTATGAAAAATTTGATTTTTGTATTTTTTACTTTTTTTCCTACGGCACTACAAATTGATTTGGCACTCTGTATGGGTAGATAACATTATAACGAACATTTTGGTGTAAAAATTACAACGATCATGCAGTAATAAGGTTAAATTTTGGACACCGTAGCTGGAACAGTTTCTTTCCCTACGGCACTACGAATTGTTTTGACACCCTGTATATATCGGAAATATAACCATGAGTATTTCCTCGGAAGAATCATCAACGATCATGCAGAAATAACGGAGATATACCAAAAAATGTATGAAAACAAATTATAATTTTTTTTATCACTTTTCCTACGGCACTACAAATTGATTTGCCTTGGAAAAAAAAACGGAGATATACCGAGAAATTTATGGAAAAAGGATTATTTTTATTCTTTCTTTATTCTCCTAGAGCTCTACAAATTATTTTTACTTCCTGTATGTATTGAATGTTTTTAATGAAAGATTCATTATTAAGGGGAAATGTGTGGGAGAAAACGTCTAAACTGAATTGTTTTGATACCTTATACGTATTGGTAAGATGATTGAGCGCATATCAGTGAACAAAAATAATACCAAGGATTGTGCATTTATGAATGAGATATCCTGAAAAACGTGTAGAAAGCGTGAGTGGGAATTACCGCGAAGTCTGGCAACGCTGCACACAAATTTCACCCTATTTCGTTTTCGCAGTCCACACGTCAGAAACCGTGGCTAGGGAAGTGTGGATAACTTCACATAAACAAAAGAAAAACTATTTCAACCGTCTCCGAAAATACTGCGTAATCCGACTTTCTCGGATGAAATCTACATAGGGTTTCAAGTGAATTTAGGCACGTCATTCCACAATCTACTGCACCTGATGAGTATGTATTCAATATGGAATAATACGAAACTGTCACTGTGAACCATATATTCAAAAGTGGTGTTTTTCATCCATCCCAACGAGTTGCTGGACACAGCGCATAAAAAAAAACCTCAATAGCAAGGTCAGATATCATTTCGTTAAAACCACCGCTGAGACATCTCATATAGAACAGATGATAAACACGAACAATATTATCAATAACTTCTGAAGGGTGAAAGATAAACGCCATGTGAAGTGGAATAAATAGAAAAATCGAATTAAACGGTTTTCTTCACATAAAAGATTCAATATGAATTGAACCAGGAAATGGTAGATCTCAGGTGAAAAACAACTACTTTCCTGGCAAATACCACGCAGAACGTTGAATGATATTCACCTGAAAATCCATGCATACCTCCATATAAATGGACATTGAATGCAAATGTTTCTTTCTGATAAGCTCGATTATGTTCAATTTATGTCGTGTTCACCTAACAATCCGCATACCGGTTTCAGGCTTTTTTGGCCCTCATCAGTACGGAGTAGTCAACCAGCCAAAGGTTTGAAGAGGTCTGGCTGAAGCGAGACACAACATAACCAAAACCATCATCGAGTCTATAACACTTATAGGTACGCCGGAAAAGAAAACTTTTAACTGGCGGTACCTAGTGACAGAAAGAAACACTCCGAAAATCTCCCACCTCGATAGGTTTCTAAATAAAAGATTCCTTCTCAGTAGGAGTGGCAAGCCCGACTAGCATATAGTGAAAGATAAACGCCATGTGAAGTGGAATAAATAGAAAAATCGAATTGAACGGTTTTCTTCACATAAAAGATTCAATATAAATTGAACCAGAAAATGGTAGATCTCAGGTGAAAAACAACTACTTACCTGGCAAATACCATGCAGAACGTTGAATGATATTCACCTGAAAATCCATGCATACCTCCATATAAATTGACATTGAATACAAATGTTTCTTTCTGATAAGCTCGATTATGTTTAATTTATGTCGTGTTCACCTAACAATCCGCATACCGGTTTCGTTTTTTCTATTTATTCCACTTCACATGGCGTTTATCTTTCACTATATGCTAGTCGGGCTTGCCACTCCTACTGAGAAGGAATCTTTCATTTAGAAACCTATCGAGGTGGGAGATTTTCGGAGTGTTTCTTTCTGTCACTAGGTACCGCCAGTTAAAAGTTTTCTTTTCCGGCGTACCTATAGGTGTTATAGACTCGATGATGGTTTTGGTTATGTTGTGTCTCGCTTCAGCCAGAGCTCTTCGGACCTTTGGCTGGTTGACTACTCCGTACTGATGAGGGCCAAAATAGCCTGGAACCGGTATGCGGATTGTTAGGTGAACACGACATAAATTAAACATAATCGAGCTTATCAGAAAGAAATATCTGCATTCAATGTCCATTTATATGGAGGTATGCATGGATTTTCAGGTGAATATCATTCAACGTTCTGCGTGGTATTTGCCAGGAAAGTAGTTGTTTTTCACCTGAGATCTATCATTTTCTGGTTCAATTTATATTGAATCTTTTATGTGAAGAAAACCGTTCAATTCGATTTTTATATTCTGAAGGGTGCCAGTGTTTATACGACACTATCGCCCTGTCAGAGTTGAATTCTGTCAGTGGCCCCTAAGTGAACATTTTCACAAAATTTATTTCAGGCACGGAATGAAGTGAATAATTTCCATACTTCACATGTTTGGGCAGTGAAGAATACTCTGTATGGTAGAATCATTCTCACTAAACCAACACAGTTGGTAGAAAACGTTTAGAAATTCAGTTTCACCTATCCCGACGTGTGTAATCAAATCTTACAAGTCAAATTTGACCCACTTCTAGTTGTCCGATCAACGTGAGATTTGGCAGGTGTTCATAATTCCCGTGGAAATGCATTATGAAATTTATAAGAGAACAGAAAACAAATGGCGACTCCAAGATGGCGAACGAGATTTGATTTGATTCAAAATTGCTATTTGGGGGTTTTCGAAGTGTAGAAATATGGAATTTTTGTCAGACTTCATTTAATTAAAGTGGCGGCTCCAAGATGGTAGAGAATCTCTGTGGTTATGATCCGATTCTATTCAAAATTGATATGTGTGTGTTTTCGGGGTCGGAATATGATGATTTTTCTATTAAAATTCATAAATTCAAGATGGCGGCTCCAAGATGGTGGACGAGTTTTGTAATTATGGACCGTTCCTATTCAAAATTGGTACGTGGTGTTTTCGGGGTCGGACGTTATGAATTTATTATTAAAATTCATAAATCCAAGATGGCGGCTCCAAAATGGAAGACGAGTTTTGTGATTATGGACCGTTCCTATTCAAAATTGTTACGTTGGGGTTTTTGGGATCGGATATTATGAATGTATTCGAAGATTATTGATGTCAAAATTCATGAATTGAAGATGGCAGCACCAGGATGGCGGACGAGTTAATCTTCAGATGGTCTCCTCTTCGGAGGACTGGATAGCTCTCAACATACAGAAAAATGGACTCATAATAACGATGCTCAAACGAAAATGCGTTGATTCAGGCATACTCACTAGAAAACACAAAATAAAGTAACAAATAAAAAATCTTTTTGGGGACAAGCTTTTGCTCAAATGCCCTAAAAAGAAAAAAATTAATTGCTTTGGATATGTGACGTATGTTATTTAGTTAGTTACAGATTCAAAAGTTTGTCGCTTTTGTATTCGAACTGAAAACTTTGCGCGACAAGCTCTTGAATTTCACGAAATAATCTACGTCACACATCCAGAGCAATTATTTCTGAATTTTCAGGGAATTTGAATAGAAGCTTGTCTTTAAAAAGTTTTTTATTATTTTTTTTCTGCGTGTCAAATTTCATCGGTAAGTTTTCATCTTTGTTATTTTTAAAATTCTATATGGATCATTCCCTATGAAATAACCAATTTTTGGTACCTACATAATATTGGGAACTCCTCAAATTCGAAAGCAACTTCTACATCCGAAATATATTTGAAGGACATATGCATGAGATCAGCATTGGAATATATGAAACATCCGTTACATAAGAAAATACATCAAACAAAAAACTATTTCAGAAATTTACTGAAAAACGAATAAAAGCCGTGCAATGCAATAAATATGTTCGATGCGAAACTTCAGTGAACAAATGCTCCAGTTGAATGTCAAGAGTTGTGTTTCACTCTGGCAAAACTCAATGAAACAGTTGGAATTGTTCAAAGAGTTCCAGAGCGAGTAATGTGAAATTGAATTGCAATAGAAAACTTTTCCTAAAACTGCAGCGGTCGAAAACTAAACAAGTTGTTTGAGTGTTGAGATATGTGTAATATTGATGAATGCCAACTTTGAAAGCATTGGTGCTTTTTTGACATTCTCGGAGTTCACGATATTCCATCTTTTCATTCAGTATTATTTTTACAAGTACTTAGATTGTTTATTGTTCAGCGCTTTCACAAAATCATTAATAATAGTCAGATCTATATTTCTTTCATATGAATATTCTGTAACGCCATTCAATTTACCAAAAATCACCTATGTGAACATATAAAACGAGCAGTAGGCAAGTTAAGTAAGAATGGCCAACAGTGAAATATGGAAGATGATGAAAAACGAAGAATATTATCAATACTTATTGAAGTATACAAGCATTAGAACAACAGTATCGTCCCGTGAGAATTGATTTTTTTCAGTGGCTTCTAAGTGGACATTGCAGGATCAAAAATTTCACAAAATTTATAGTAGACACAGACGAATCCAGTTACACGAAATGAAGTATAATATTGATTTGCTCAAAATCATGAACAGGATGATCATAAAATCAAATTATTTATATACATTTTTTTCTTTCGAAATAGGGTCTTTTCTCAATGTCTTTCAGATGTAGTTGAATGTTCAGCGTTGCTTTAGACGGACAAGTGGTTGTTTTCTACGTCCCCGGCTAAAGAAACGCTGGAGATTGAACTACATCTGATAGATATTGAGAAAAGACCTTAACTCGAAAGAAAAAAAAATATTTAAATAATTTGATATTATGATGGGCACCAGCGGCTGGTCAGATTGACAAGGGTCTCATCGAAATCTGAGCCAAGCAACGTCGGGCGCGTTTAGTACTTGGATGGGAGGCCACCTAACAAGAAATGTGCGCGTTGAATGCCCTAACAACTGTAGCGTAGTAGCATATTCGCAGCTGCGGGCGTCTTATCAATGAGCACGAGATAAGACGATAGATATACCGTCCTTCGAAGGGGACATTAAGATGGCGGTCCCGAGTTGAGCTCGTTGAAGAACCTTACTTCTGAAACAACAGAGGATTCGGCAAAATTTCCATTTGTTTATGAAGTATTTATGAACAAATGAATAAGTTGAATATTTAAAAATTTTTTAGAAAGTTTATTATTATTGAAAAAAAATAACGCCCACGTGGAGCCCTAAATTCAACGTTGAATTAAAATTATAAATAATTGAGATAGAGTTCCGAGATCAAACTTTTTTATGGGAAATTTCCTCCTTCTCATTAATCTGTTTTTTTTATTTTCTCTATCATCGATTGTTTTTGAGCTATCGCTAAAAAGCTAAGGCCGTTTTAACTTTGATTTTCTATAAAAAAATAGCAAATGTTCGTCGGCAGAAAAAATCGGAAAATTCATCTTTCTCAGAATGACATCACGAATCAAATGAGTCATCGATCATATTTTTAGTAGACTTGGAACGATTTTTCGCAGAAAACTCACTCCTCGACTAGAGTCTATCACTCATATTTAAATTCCATAATTCACCTCTTCGACATGCATCACTAATTGAGATAACCATTACAACCTATAATAATGAATACTAAATTTGTATTGTAAAATAGGTGAATTTTCCTCTGAAAATTACTTTTTTTCGTAGGTATATATCGTCCGTTGCTTCTGTTTCAAAAATTTATTCATTTCTTTGAATAGGTATCATAGTCCGTGCTTCCTATTCGTCGGATTTTCTTTCAAAAAAAGCCCGTGATTTTCCACAGATCGATATGTCAATATCATGATCAATATTGATAGTCGATTTCAGCATTGAATATATTAACCACAGAGTAAAAGCTTTTCTTGATTTGGATAGTTCTTTAAAATATGCCATAATTATAATTCCAGAAACACTTTTAGTTTTATATTCTTTCTTGGAATCCATGAACTGTTTGTATGTAGTTTCATATATTTCTCTTGAAGTTGAAAGTAGTAGATTCAATGACAATGACTAAACTCGTTCTCTTAGTTCGGGTGAAGTTTTCTCAAATTCAAAACTTTGGTCGGTTGCCTATCACAACGTGTAGTGGTGTGGATATCCGAGACAACAATAATGTGTATGATTTCAGTTCAGAATATTAGGAAACTGTACAGAAATAAATTTTCTCCACGACCATCATGTAATAATTCCGAAATCATTTTTAATAATAGAATGTGAAAGTTATTACTCTTGAGTAAGAATATTCATCCTGACACACTTGCTTCTTAAGTGTTTTGTATGTATTTTTCTTCTATAACAAGGTAAGAATGAATATTCTATAATTGAACTAAACGACATAAGTCAACAAAATGATTAAATCAGATAAGGAATTTCATCCAAGCGAAATCACAATTCATTCAAATAAAATAAAAAAATCAATCAAGACATGAATATGCACTGTTAAGAGATTGGCAACAAGAAAAAAAAACGGACCCCTTTTCCGAAAATGTTTCAATTGCATTTTTCGGATATTTATTAAAAAATGGAAATTCTCGACTTTATGGAAAATATATACAATGCTAAAAGCAACAATTGATGTGAAATACGATATCATTATTTCAAGATACGAAAAGTTAATAAAACGCTCTTCTGAAAGTATGTAGCTGAGAATTCATAGGTTTTTACAGAAGAAAAAGTTCAGCAATTCTTAGAAAATGCTGCGGATGATATATATTCAGTCACAAAGGTTATAGAAATTATAATTACAATAGCAATTTTAAAAAAACGTAGTTTTTATTTTCAGGACGCCCTCGTCATTGGTATTTTGGGATCTTGTCGTAAGGATTAACTTCACAACATTAAAATTTCCGACACTAAAGATTTGCGATCCTCTATTCTAATTGCAATTCCGAATACAAAAATAAAAAACCATGAGAGTTCACAATCACAGGATATTTTTATAATATTCCAAAGGAATACTGAGCTCTAAGACCTTGTAATTGTTTTTTAATAATTTTCAAAAAAAAATTGATGTACCTACACGACGAGAAATCATGATGAATAAACTGAGCTATATGCCCATACAAATTGCCACATTTCTGAATGTGGGCAACCCACAAGAGTATACTGGCCACTGTTTCCGCCGAACCTCAGCGTCTACGTTGGTGAATGCAGATGCGGATATTACAACATCAAAAAGCCATGGAATTCTTCTCAAGTAGGAGAAAGATACATAGAAAATGCTCTGCAAAATCGAATAATTGTAGCGAATCAATCAGTTTCTTTAATAACTGGATCTAATTCGTCAGTAACCGTCCCCTCAACCTTCAATTCTTCCTTCTGCATGAAGAATATTGCGGAAAATATTTCAAATGCACCAGTTTCTGATTTCAGTAATTGTACCAACACTATAAATAAAATACAAATGTATCAATAAATAACTTGTTTTGTACAGATTCAATTCGATTGTTTTTGATTCATTCTTTCTGGTCGAAGAGAAAATATAGTTACTCGTGGTTCCTCACGCTCGCGTTCGGAATTTTCCACTGGTACGAATTTTTTCATTCTAACCCTGCTACAGATAGTATATCCTACCTAATCTAACCTACCTAGCCTAACCTTGTAACAGACAGGGTTTCCAATATAGGACACGGTTACGAAATGTTATCAATTTTGGCAGACATCTTGTTTCTTCTTTGATGAAGCGGCCTGAATTCGAAAATGCCAAACCAACGAGTCTGAATCTGAAAGGTATTGAAATCGATGAACGCTTAATGAACGACGGACTAAATTCCACGCCTTAGACCTTCAGGATGTCTTCGTGCCAGTATCCGTTTTAGATAGTTATATCCTAGTATGAAGTGATGATATTAAGAGGATCAAACACATAAACAATTGGGAGGTCATCAAAGTTCTGGATTCCAGGATATTGTGGTAACTACTACACTAGGAAAAAATGGAGAAAAAAATACCCAACGAAAAACATAAATTGAACATATTAGATTCAAGACAAGTCTACAAATATCACAAAATATGTCATCAACCGCGCTCATAGGAACAGAAAAACTTTAAAGCACGCAAAAAGAATTGAAGAATGAAAATTGATTCACAATTTTCCAAAATACATACACATTTTGTAGATTGATTGATGAGAATTTCGAATTGAGCATAAAACCATGAAGAACTGACAGAAACGAAACAACTGGAAGTTAGTTATATCAACAAAATTGGCATAATTTCAAATTTACTAAAATTGCTATTGCAAAATAGCCACCATTAATTTCCCACCAATCTTTCCCTTTCTCAGGGACCCTCTCGTCCAAATGCTCACTTATTGCGTAACCCAGTCCTATATTCAGAACCCTGGTTACAGAGTAGTATATTCTGTAACGAGGTTGGAATGAAAAAAATCGATACGAGTGGAAAATTCCGAACGCAATCGTTAGCGAGCGTGGAAACCACGAGTATCGAATATTTGTCATTCTAACCGAGTAAAGCCGGCGTCTCACGGCGCTAGACTTGAGCTTGGTGCACAGGAGTGAGGTTGATGCGATATCGAGCCTGTTCGGTCTCACAGCTCGTATCATCTTATCGACTCGTACTCTATCAGTGGCTAGAAGCTGATACACGAGCCTAGGAATGGATACATTGTTAAGTGCAGTAGCTAGAGCTAGCACCGATGGGAGGATAGAATGTGCGGCAGCGTATTGTTATATACACTCTTTTTCTCATATAACTCTGAGAATTCAATAATTGCTTCTGAGTTCCATTCCATGTTGATACACAATAGTATAAACAACACTCAACTATGCTCTGCCACCACCAAACTTCCTCTACGGAGTGACCGGGCTCCCGTCATAGCCATACAGCACGAGCCAGCTAGTCGAGCTTCGCGCCTCTGATGTAAAGCCCGTGTTTCACGGCGGGATACTTGACAAGCTCGGCTCGGGGATTGTAGAGTCTCGCGTCGTGAGATCGGTCGACTCGCGTAGGATCGAGACTTGGCAAGTCTATGCTCGAAGTAGCTCGACCGTTCCCACGAAATGTCGGTGACTCTACAATCATCAAAGGCGCGTGGCTCAACCAGCTGGCCCGTACTGTATGGCTTGTTGAGCAGTCTCACGGCGCGAAAGTGCCTGTCGACAGTGTCACCTACGACGGGGGAGCGATCATTCAGAGAGACAGTTTGGTGGCGGCAGAGTAATGTGTATTGATATTAAGTGAAATTCAGGAGCAATAATTGAATATTTAGATTCATATGGGACTCGATCATGGAAAATGCACATGCTTCGCATTGTGAACTGAATAACTACTGCAGTGGACAATACCTGCCTTCCTTGGCTCGTGTACCATCCTCAAGTCACTGAGTTAGTCAAATTATACACGCCGTGAGACCGATTAGGCTCGAGATTGCACAAGCCTCACTTTTGTGCTCCAAGCACGATCCTCCAAGTCAAGCTCGCCAAACCTCGCGGCTTCAAGGAATTCACCCACATTTCATAGGAACGGTCGAGCCACCTCGAGCTTACGCTTATCAAGTCTCGATCCTGCGCGAGTCGACCGTTCTCACCACTCGAGACTCGACAATCCCCAAGCTGAGCTCGACAAATCTTGCGCCGTGAGACGCCGTCCTTACAGATTATATTTTCTCCATGACCACAAAATATGAATAAAAAACAATTGAATCTGAATTTATTGTGTCATTTGTATCACAATGTATTGATATTGATATTTGTAGTGTTGGTACAATTACTGAAATTGAAAACTGGTGCATTGGAAATATTTTCCGTAATATTAACGGGGCATACTACTTTTCATATTCATTTCTCGATTTTTGCGTCAGCAAGTTCTCGTATTTGCATAATCGGCATAATTTGTTTTTTTAGGTGGAGTATTATAAAATTCCATATCTGATTCACTCGATTTTTCACTCATCATTTTATTCAAATTGAAACTTGTCTGAAAATACTTATTACGACGCCGCTATTCACAACTGAAGGCCCCCATTCATTGGCGAGCGCAGTCGGCCAACATTGTTGTCGTTTTTTGGTAGGCTGTTCGCCGCTCCCGCCACACACGCACGAACATTGTATCACAACATATTATGACAACGTTCGGTGTCGTTGGGATCTGGGTTTATCAATATCAATTTATGCCGTTATCAAAAAAATAGATAATAGCTTTGGTCGTTATTGCGAATGACTGTGAAAAGGTTAGAAAGAAGAAAAATAAAATATTGATAAAGAATAAGGAACACTAATGTGCCATTTTAATACAATATTTTGATTTGCACCCTGAGATCACTACCTAGAAAGCTCAGCAACAAACATATGAATTGAAAAGGCCAATTTTTCCATCACATTTGAAAACGTACTCCTAGCGCCCCTGATGGACGTATGCATCGTTACTTCACATCCGGCTGGTTTTTTCGAACTGTCTACTATAATTTCATCTGCCTTCCTTTGTATGTTGTTCTAATATTATCATCATCATAGTATATTCAATTGTTACTGAAACATCACATTGAAAGTGAGCCTGAATTAATGTTTGGGTTGTTAGAAATATTATTGACTCCCAATGATCCTGAAACAACCACAACTAGCGCTAGTGCAGTTATTCAAGTGAAGGTCAAATCGAGTTTGAATGAGGAGTACTTTTAAACTTGAAAATTTCGAAAAAAAAATTGAGATTTGAGAAATTATTTTCACAAAATGTAATTTTTGAGGACCTAACTGAGACAAAAAAATCATGCGTGTTTCCTTTTGGTTACAAGAAAAAGATAGGTACTCTGACTTAAATTTATCAACTGAATTGAGAACCTCGTGTCCAAATGACTACATAAATTATTTAAGAGTGGATGAAAATATATTCAAAAAATTATTATAACTAGTTACACTTCACATAGGAAGGAAAGACACAATTCCGAGGCAAGCTGTCCCTGCTGAAGCTAGACTGGTGGCTACTTTGAGGTAAATGTGATATTATGATTATGATGATTATTCACCTCAGTTGTTAGAAAAAAATATTCCCAAAACATGCTCTATATTCGAAGTTTTGAAGACATACACGAAGAAAGCAGAATTTATTTACTTTATACATAACACTTCAACTTCAAAATAGTAAGTTCAACTTCAATTACAAAATGAAATTTCAAACACAGAAAATAACATGAACACAAAATCAATTCTCACTCATTATAAAACTTAACGTTCAAACATTTTTGAAAATTAACATTGTATACTTTGTATGTCGCAGTGAATTATAGTATTCGGAGTCTACTGAATTATTAATTTTGTTCATTAAGAAATCAACCATTTGGATTAAACTGAATGAAGTTATTCTGGAAATTCGTATAAAAATATCGAGAAAGTTTCAGGATTTGTATCTTCAGATGTTATTGAACTGGTGTCGTGGTAACGTAGAATATTATAGTGGGGGCCATTCTCTCCGTAGACGTTAGATCTGTTTTCATGATAATTTGTACAAGTGGCCTGACGAGCTATTGCTGATGATGAGGTAATGAAAGAATCATTTTGTGTTGAAGGAGTTCCCTTTTTCATAATGGAATTGATGTTAAAAGTTTGTTCAATGTGGCTTTATCTAAAGCTTTGTTGATTATATTTTCACAGTATAACCGTTGTTCCTCAAAAAAATATCTTAGTTTTGCGGCAACTGTGACCGCAAAAGCGTCATATTCATCATCTTAAGAAAGTTCCTCATATGCTTCCTTCAATAATTTTTCTTTATTTTCGTACAATTACGTGATGCTTACTAAAACAGTGCTCAACTGTCGCTTTCGCAACATTTTCGAAACTGTTTTTTTTTATTTCCAGAAGAGCATGGTATTCCTTGTTTTTCACAAATTTATTTGAAAATTCCGGAGATTTAATTTTCCATAGAGCCGTATGTTTTTTGTAGACAGATATGAAATCCTTGCTCGTTTTGCTTTCGACCCATGTTCAATTATTTAAATTAAAGGAACAAGGCGGTTTTACTCGAGCAAATAACGAGGGTAACAGCACGCCGAACCAAGTTTTCAACCCCAACTGAAAACCGGCGAGCGCGGTTGCGCTTTTTTTGTCGCCACGAACACACCGGCGAATGTACGGCGAGCCTAACAATGTTGGCCGACCGCTCTCGCCAATGAATGGGGGCCTTAACACTGACAGTTTTGAAATCCTTGGCAATCTATGTCGTTCAGTCCACTCGACAAGTTGAAATTGGTCTAAAATAAAGATACTGCTCTTAAAATTATGTGTTATAGCTCATTGGATCCGGAATAACGACTAGAAAAATGTGCCAAAAAATTTAAGATGAGAAAAAAATGGCATTTCGTTTTTTGCCAATATTTCATAAACTATCGTTATTTGAGAAGATTCTGAAAGAGGAGGAAATTTCCAATAAAAATTCTCAGCTCCCGGAACTCTATCCCCATTATTTATAATTTTAATTTAAAGCTGAAAATGGGTCTCCGAGCGACATTTTTAGGTTGCGCGTGCGGCGTCTAAAGCGAGTACGACATATTAATTAATTTATTTAAGGTATTAAATTTTTTTCTTTCATTTGTTAAACTATGGTGTATTTGGAACACTATAAATAATTTATTTCCGTTGGAAATTCAACTTATAGTCTTAATTGTAAACGAAAAAAAATGTTCAAATAATTGTCGTAAAAATTTTTCGCTTCGTAGAGCCTCTCTTATATACATACTTAACAAGATCACTCCATAAAAGTTGAAAAAATATTCATACGTTGTTTAAACAAAAACTAAAGAATCCAAGTGATGTTGTTAAACATTTTTTGTTTTCTAAATCATCATATTATAGTTTTTTTTATCTATACAAGATATAAATTCATTTGCAAAAAAAATTTTCCCGCCATTTGTTGATAAATTTTTTATAAACAAGTTCATTACTTCAATATTTTCGGAAAAAATTTTGAAAAAAAAATATTTTCTCCAATAACAATTTTTAATTGTTTATAATCGTTTTTTTAATATTTCTATTGTTCAAATGATTAGTTGAGAAATAATTTCTCTTCTTAAAATCATAATTGACAGTCCTCTATAAAGTAACAAAAAATATTTTTTTTATCAACAATTCCATTGTTTATTAACTTACCAATTTGTTATAAACAAATTTTTTACTTTGGTTATTTTTTTTTTCTGAAACTTTTTGAATTCACAAAAACAACCATATATAACAAAATTATGAACAATTTTTTTTTACAATTTTTCCCAATTCCAATTCTCAAAGAACAATAAAAAATTGGATTTTTTTTTCTATACTCTGTTATATATGGTTGTTTTTGTTAATTTTGGGAGTTTCAGAAAAAAAATCCAACAAAGTTGAAAATTTGTTCATAACAAATTGGTAAGTTGATAAACAATAAAATTGTTGATAAAAAAAATTTTTTTTTATTATTCATAAAACTGTAATTATGATTAAAAAAAATTATAATTTCTCAATAATTATTTGAAAATAGAAATATAAAAAAACGATTAAACAATTAAAAATTTTTTAAGGAAATTTTTTTTAATATAATGAAGTTGTGAAAAAAAAAAAATTAAAAATTAAAAAAATTTTTATTAAAAAATTTCTCAACAAATGGCAGGAATTTTTTTTTTGCATATCAATTTATATCTTGTATTATTAAAAAAACGATAATATGATGATCAAGGGAAAAAAAAAATTAAACAACATTACTTGGATTTTTTTGTTTTGTTCAAGTACAAAAATTATTTTAAACAAAGTATGAATATTTTTTTAACTTTCATGGCGTGATCTTGTTGAGTATCTATATGAGAATGGCTCTACGAAGCGAAAAGTTATTACGACAATTATTTAAACATTTTTTTTCATTTACAATTGAGACAGAAGTTCGAGTAAATTTTGTTAGTTAACAATCGTTTAACTCGCTGGAAAATTAACTTTAAGTAAAATTTCCAACGGGAATAAATTATTTATAGGGTTCCAAATACACCATAATCTTTCCAAATTGAAAAAAAAAAATCAATACCTTGAATAAATTAATTAATGTGTCGTACTCGCTTTTGACGCCGCTCGCGCAACCTAAAAATGTCGCTCGGAGACCCATTTTCAGCGTTGAATTAAAATTATAAATAATGGAGATAGAGTTCAGGAAGTACGGAATTTTTTATTGGAAATTGCCTCTTCTTCCAGATCCTTTTTTTGAAATTTCTTAAATATTTATAGTTTATGAAATATTGGCAAAAAACAAAATGCCATTTTTTTCTCATCTTTAATTGTTTATAACTTTTGCAATTTTTATGTGCTAATACACGCTTTTGGCACCTTTTTCTAGGCGTTATTCCGGATGCAATGAGCTATCACACATAATTTTACGAGCAGTATCTCTATTTTAGACCATTTTCAACTTGTCGAGTAGATTATCAGTTCGATTACGGAATATTCATTCTGTACCTTGTTATAGAATGAAAATAAATGCATAACACGTAAGATCCAAGTGTTCCAGAGTACATATTCTAACTCTCTTGTAATAATTTTCACATTCTATCATCAAGCATTATTTCGGAATTATTACATTCACTAATGGTCGTGGAGAATATACTATTTCTGCACATAAATTCAACTTTCCGGTATACTTATGTCATATTTCAATTATTGTGAGGAATTATCAATTTTGGGAACGTGAAACTATTCAGAAAAGCGTTTTTTGAACTATGGTTGTAGAAAAAATATTTTCCACAATACACAATGTTTGGGAGGTAGAGAATACTCTAAATGATGGACACATTCAAAGCAAATACAGGACACAGACGGGGAATAATTTCAGCGATAAGTTTTGTATTTCTGTTATTTTCAAAATTCAATTTGAAATGTTTCCCATTGAATATCCTTTTTTGGTACCTACATCGTGTCGAGAACTCCTCAGTTTCAAAAGCAACCTTCAAATCCGACATATATTTCAAGGACAGATGAATGCGGAAAGCATCGAATACCTTAAAATTGTCATACTAGTGGCTTCAGCTATTCAAAAAAATTTCATGTAATAAAAAACTTCTTCAGAAATTTACCGATAAACGAATAAAAGCCGTGCAATGCAATAAATATGGTCGATGTGAAACTTCAATGAACAAATGCTCCAGTGGAATTCCAAAGTTGAATTTCACTCTGGCTAAACTCGATGAAACAGTTGGTAATAGTAGGGCTCGTAGGTAATATGAAATTGCATTGCAATAGAAAACTTCTGCTGAAACTGCACTGGTTGAAAGTTAAACAAGTTGTTCGAGTGTTGAGATATGTGTAATATTGATAAATACCAACTTTGAAAGCATCGGTGCTTTTCTGTTATTCCTGGATAGTACTAACAGTGCAGTTTATGAATATTTTGAACCTTGATTCAGTATTATTATCTCATGTACGTGCATGTTCAAAAAACTTCTTCAGAAATTTACCGATAAACGAATAAAAGTCGTGCAATGCAATAAATATGGTCGATGTGAAACTTCAATGAACAAATGCTCCAGTGGAATTCCAAAGTTGAATTTCACTCTGGCTAAACTCGATGAAACAGTTGGTAATAGTAGGGCTCGTAGGTAATATGAAATTGCATCGCAATAGAAAACTTCTGCTGAAACTGCACTGGTTGAAAGTTAAACAAGTTGTTCGAGTGTTGAGATATGTGTAATATTGATAAATACCAACTTTGAAAGCATCGGTGCTTTTCTGATATTCCTGGATAGTACTAACAGTGCAGTTTATAAATATTTTGAACCTTGATTCAGTATTATTATCTCATGTACGTGCATGTTCCATTCAGTTTCACTTGTCAGTTCGTTAGGTAGTGTCAAATCTTGCAAATTAATTTGGACCGTCTTCCAGTCGTCCCATTAATTTGAAATTTGACAGATGATCATAATTCGGTGACAATGCATTATGAATTTTTTTTTAGAGAAAAAACTCAAGGGCGGCTTTAAGATGGTGGACGAGATTTGTAATTATGGTCCGATTTGATTCAAAATTGGTATTTGGGAGTTTTCGGGGTCGGAGATTGGGAATTTTCTGTCAAAATTCATAAATTCGGAATAGATAGCGGACGAGTTTTGTAATTATGGTCCGATTCGATTCATAATTGGTATGTGGGGGTTTTCGGTTCGGAAATTATAAAATGTTTGTCAAAATTCATAAATTCAAGATGGCGGCTCCAAGATGGAGGACGAATTTTGTGATTATGTTCCAATTCGATTCAAAATTGGTATGCGGGGGTTTTCGAGATTATGAATTTTTCGTCAAATTCATAAATTCAAGTTGGCTGCCCCACGACAGAAGACGACTTTTCTGATTATGGTCCGATTCGATTGAAAATTGGTGTGCGGCGGTTTTTGCGGTCGGAGATTTTGAATTGTTTGCCAATATTTATAAACTCAAGATGGTGGCCTCAAGATGGATGATGTTTTCTGATTTTGTTCATATTTTATTCAAAATTGGTATGTGGGTGTTTTCAGGTTCGGAGATTATGAATTTTTTGACAAACTCTATGAATTCAAGATGGCGATTTCACGTTGGCGAACGAGTTTTGTGATTATGGTCAGAGTCTATGAGGTCGGAGACATCATTTCTTTCAGCTCAAAACTTACAGGGAAGAGACCTTGTAATAACGAGCCCTACTAGAAATGAACAGATGAAGGCGAACTAACTAAAAAGCAAAAAATTAAATAACTAATAGAAAACCTTTTTGAAGACGAGCTTTTATTGTAGCCGTTTACTGAAACGAATGAAATGAGATTAAGTCATCGCTGACAATGATTTAATTAATTTTTGTTGGATTATTTGGTTTCAAAAAGCTTGTCGCGCCAATTGTGAGGGAATTAATACTTCGACAAGTTGTTACTTACCAACCAATCATTGTCCAACGAGATTAATTGGTACCTACTCTTATGAACACTTCACGCGACAAGCTTTTCGAAACCAAATAATTCAACTAAAATTAATTGAATCATTATCAGCGATGACTCAAACATATTTTATAGTTTTAATAGAAGCTTGTCTTCAAAAAGGTTTTTATTAGTGATTTTTTCTTTAGACCAAGCAATCATAAAAATAGTCAGAATAATATTTCTTCGATATAAATATTCTGCCGAAGGAATATTTTCATTTTTTTTAAGTAATAAAGTATTTTAAATTAGAACTAAACTCAAAATTAATACATAAAGCTATTGATTTTTTCATATTTCCAATGAAAATATATATGAACTGCATTCAGAGGTGATATTTTTTTTTATACATACCACAAAAATGAAAGTAACTTCGAAATTCTACGTGGACTAATTCATATTTATGTTTATCAAATCATTGGGAACGTGGTGTATTCGATATATCGAGTTTGTTGAATGAACTCAATCTTTCTGTGCCAGGCAAATAAAATCTTAAGGAAAAATATTGTGGAATTTTTGTACCGGCGCTTGATGAAATAAATCCTGTAAGGCCCTAATGGATTACCTAAGTCTGACGTGACAGAAAGGAGGAGCTTACGAACTTTCCATCGAAAATGCAAATGCATGCTAAATGTCCTTAAGGAACTTTGATTTTCTATTTTATTCGTGATTGTGATATAAATAAGGCTGGATATACTTATATGTTGTTTTAGTAAGGCCAAATTTGGGAATTCTCATACTTTTTTGTAGAGTTGTAAGGATCACATATTTATGGGTCATTTGAAAGGGTTGAGGTAATATCATTGTTTTGTTTTGATTGTTATCATGTATATTTTGCTTGAATATTCCGTTTTATTTTCAGATATATAGCTGAGAATGACTCGAAAACACGTTTTGAAGCTTTCTAGCATCAACGAGTTCCTGGAAAATGACAATGAATTGAATAAAAAAGGGGAACATGTATTGAAATCCAATCAGAGGGGGAATACATGCCAATATAAAATAAAATAACTGATAAAAAAACTTTTTGAAGACAAGCTTCCATTTAAGCCGTGTACTAAAACGTATTAAATCAGTTTTCCGGCGACCACGTATCAACCAGTCTGTTAAATCTACACGAAATCGATCGTTAATGACCCCTATTAACCTTCAATTCATCTTTTATTGCATGATTGTGGTATATGCAACCAAACATACACCGAAATCGACCATTAATAACCTGTAAATGGTCGATTTGGTCCATTAATGTATAATTGTGGTATAAGCAACTAAACATACACGGATTCGAATATTATTGAAATGTCAAATCATATTACATTCGCGCTGTCAAATTTGAAATCCAAATATTGTAGGTTTTCTTCTAGTTGGAGGAAATGGATATCGAAAACTTCACGTTGACCCCAGGAACAGGGTCGACGGAAAATGTTTCCAATCAACTAGTATATTGAAATGGCGATCAATGATCTCGAACATTAACGCGCCTGCTTCGCTCTCGCGATCATTAATCGTCCCCATTAATACACTAGTTGATTATTTAACTATTGAGTCATCGCTGATAATGATTGAATTATTTCCATTGAATTATTTGTTTTTAAAAACCTTTTCGTGCGAACTGTTCTCAAAAGTAGGTTCCAATTAATTTCATTGGACGATGATGAGTTGGTACCAACTTGTCGAAGTATTATTTCATTACAATTCACGCGACAAGCTTTATAAAAACAAATGATTCAACCGAAAATAATTAAATCATCGTCAGCGATGACTTAAACTTATTTCATACCTTTTAGTACACAGCTCACATGGAAGCTTGTCTTCAAAAAGTTTTTTTATTAGTTATTTTATTTTTTGCTTTTCAGTTAGTTCGTCTTATTCTGTTCATTTCTAATTGAGCATCGTTATTACAAGGACTCTTCCCTGTACGTCATTTTAGTTGTGGCTGGAAGAAATAATGATTTCCGACACCAGAAACTCCTTCACACCAATTTTGAATAGATTCTGACTATAATCACAAAACTCGTCCGCCATCCTGAAGTCGCCATCTTGAATTTGGAAATTTTGACTAAAAATTCATAATCTCCAAACCTGAAAACCTCCACATACCAATTTTGAATAAAATATGACCATAATCAGAAAACTCGTCCTCCATATTGTAGCCGACATCTTGAAATCATAAATTTTGACAATTAATTCAAAATGGAATCGAATCGGACCATAAGCACAGAACTCGTCTGCCATCTTGGAGCCGCCATCTCAAATTAATGAATTTTGACAAAAACTTCATCATCTCCGACCCCGAAAACTCCCACATACCAATTTCGAATCAAATCGGACCATTCATTAATTTGATTGGATAATTATTGTTTGTAAGTGTAGATTTTTCTGTAGGGAGGGATTGCTCATTAATATAGCTCGATCAGTTATATTCATAATTACTAATTTTTTTGGGCCAAATGGTGGCATGAATTAAAATTTAGATACCTTCGTGACCAGGTTGGTTAGGTGTACCATTCTGTTGGAATGTAATTTTTTTCTCTCAACAATGTTAGATCAAGAGAATTGATCATTTTGTTTATTTCTACTTCTAATGTGAGTTGGAGTTTTCATGGAAAGAGCAAACACGAACTTCATGACAAGATACACGTCATTTCCGTCTACATCTCTGTCAGCCATTTGATGAGCGCACGCACAACAAAGAAAATAAACATTCTTGGAGTGAATAACATCACCGAATTTTATAACTAGCGTCACGAAAACATAATGAGGCACAAAAACCAAAAGCCTAACTGCATAATTACAACACCTCAGTGGTAATACCACGATCATTAATCATAGTTTTTTCAAAAAAAGTTATCTCTCTGCCAAGGTAGGTCAACTGTTTGTGTATTGTTTGTCCTATGTATGTTACAGAAATATATTTTGGTTTCCAGCAAAGAAACCTTTTCCAAACCATGTAGGTATATTGGAAAAAATTAAGAATTGAAAATGTCCCTGGTCAGGGACGAAACGTCTTCTCCTACGAACTACTAAAACATTGTGTTTTCAAAGAATCCAAAACCCAATAAAACCTTCTCAAAAGTATATATATATATATATATATATATATATATATATTATGAATTATATACTTATATATATATACATATATATATATCCTTTTGATGGCTTTTGATTTTTTTCTCGTGATAGTTAACAACGAGATCTGAGAGAATTTGTTTTTTTGAGTTATGGTGAAAATTAAAATAACAGTAGCTGACATGTGCTAGTGGGAAATGTTTGGTCTGGGCGAAGGGTGCGGTAGAAAAATTATGTTTGTACATACCTTGGCGCTTATCATTGTTGAGATGACTCATTTTATATGGTCTATATTTATTGTCTGATAGTGCGTTATGTTCTGCTGGTTCAATTCGAGTACAACAGTTGAGAACGACGTGAAATTGCCAGTGTATTCGACAGCGAGAACAATGTGTTTTGAGTGGTTTTTTTTGCGATTAATGTTGTTGGTGTACCTGTTGGGTCGATTTCCATTCTTATTTGAATGGGTGGAGGATTGTGGGGGTGATATGCGTATTGTTACTGGAAACTTGTTGAAAGAGTATTCATTTTATTTTTTTATTCTTTTTATTTTGGATACTAATGAATATCTAAGCAAGGTGGTAGGGAGGTATTTGTGGGGACATGGGGATTTATAGTATTGTGTGGTATACTTGGCTGAGGTTATGTATATCTGTCCTATTATTCATAGCGTTATTTTTCTAATGTAAATCATTTATTTCAATCCTTTTTCTCCTAATTGTTTCCGTGGGCCAGAATTGATATGTTCGTTTGAGGCCGTACTGGAACCTTCCACGTACTTGTGCCCCTTTAGTCTATTACTCCAAAGTTGGCAAGTCGTGGCAAGGAATACCCTATAACAGATTAGCTTTCTTCATTTTTGGATCTTTACTTTTAATAAGAGTGTACAGTTGTTAGAGCAAGTTATGGGATTTGAAGCTAGTTTGTATGTTGTGTTTGTTTGGAATGTTGTTTATGGCCTCTGATAGGCCTAGTATATATGGAGTGGTTGTGAATGTGTTAGTAGTGAATATTCGTATTATGTGTTGTTGAATTATACATTTTAGGGGTTCGTTGTTCAATGATTCAGTTTATCAGGTGAATAGGGTAGTAATTGTTCATGAAAATTTTGCGGATTTGATCTAGATCGTTTTTTATTAATTCTGGTCTGCTTAGTATGAGGGCTCTGTCAGCTAGATTTATAACTACTCAGAGTTGTGCGAAGCACTGATAAAAAGTGCTTGAGCACTGAGCACTGAGCACTTCTCAGAAGGGTGAAACTAATATAGAATTGCTGTAATAAACAATTTGATCCAAATAAAAAAAAGTTTTTGCATTTTTGGGTTAATTACGTCGAATTGAATCCAGAACAGCAATGGAAACATAATAATTATGTAAAACGTAACGACATGCCCCATACGATATATTATTTATGAGTGTGACGTGTGGCATTGAATGAACTGCCTGGTGGGATGAATACGACTCGCACGCTAGTGCACTTCAGAATGGAAACTTTATTGATATAATTTCGAATATTTTAAGGCTGTCTCCTCGAATTATCGAATTTTGACGGATCATGATTTTGAATCCCAAAAACCCCTACATACCAATTTTCATTGAAATCGGACAATGAATAAAATTTTTTTCCACCATATTAGATCCTCTATTTTGATTTCACAATAGATTCATAATCTGCGACCCCAAAAACCTCCAGATAGCGATTTTGAATAGATTCGGACAATCAATGATAGAACACACGTTAGTCATATCAGAGCCGCCATCTTGAATTCCTGTTTTCTTCAACAAAATAATGATCTCTGATACAAAAAACTTCTCATACCAATTTAAAATAGAATCGGACCCTAAAATAACACCACATTGAAAAAAAACTTCTAAAAATATTTCGAAAAAAATTTCCATGTTCGTAAAAAATGGCATGGATCCTCGGGAAACAGTTTTTTTATCCCCGAAGGTATACAAGTATGCGCCTGCAGAGAGTTCAGCACATGGAGCTCCGCACTTTGTCGACGAGTGGGAACATTGTCGATTTTAAATGGAAAACATCGGCAGATCTGTACCAGTTTCAGGACTAGACACATTGTTTCAGCTTTAACGGGATCGAGGATATTTTTGAGAAACTGACTGATCTTACGATGGAAAATATTAAATGAGTATAAAAAAGTAGCCTTGAAAAATCTCACTACAAGTCTGTTCGCACAATTCCCTCGAGACTAAAGAGTCAAGACATATCATTAATTGCTTTCTTGTTCCATGTAACATGTTTTTGCAACGCATCGTATAGTGGAAATCATTTTCCAGATGGATGAGTATTTAATATGTTTCATGCGATCATGTCGATGATAAAATCCATCCAGCGCAAACAAGAACATTTGTTTTCATTTTCTATGCTAGAAAAAAAAATCTGTGGAATTCAATCATTTTCATGGTTTGATTTCAATGATTTCATCATCACACTTTTCATTTTGGATTGTTGAAAAAATATGGAGTTGGTGTTCTTTTTTACAAGTAAATTACTGATTTTTCCAAAAAAATATCTCAAGTTCACTACTTAGAAAAAAATAATTAGTTTTAGATCTAACCTGTTCTGTATCAGAGTAATCGTTTGAATTCATGGCACATTGACATCAATTACCGATTGAATTTTTTATTCAATACATTGTGGAATGCTTCAAATAACACTTTCTGAAATGTTAGATATTCATTTACTAACCTTCAGTTCGAAGACTGCGAATCTGTGTCTCCAGAGGCCTGAAAGCGTTCAGTGGAATGTTTTCCAAGTAATTTTTACTTAAATCCAGAGTTCGTAGTTTCTTCAACGGCTTGAAGGCATCTCCCGACACTGACGATATCCAGTTACCGTAAAGGTACAATTCAGCCAAGTTTTCCAGATGCTGGAATGTGCTCTTGCTGATACGAACTATTTGATTGAAAGAAATATCGAGTATCTGCAATGACTTCAAGTCGGTGGAGAATTCCTCCAATTCCTTCAATTTGTTGTGGGTGAGATTCAGCAACCGCAAGTGAATCAAGCCCTGCAACCTCTCTTGAGGCATCAGTTCCAGTTCATTCACTCCCAAGTCTAGAGTGAGCAAATGGGGCAAATTACCGAAAGCCCCTGGAGATACCCTGGATATGCGATTTCGGCCGAGATATACGTGGAGCAGGACGGGAAACGTCTCGAAGTCCTTACTGGTAACAATACTCAAATTCGTCAAGCTTATGTGAACTTCTTCCAAAGAGGGATATCTGTGTGTTACGGCAACATCGTGTATACGCACCAGTGGATTTCCGGTTAAATTCAACCACCCTAATCCGGGAAGAGTGTGCTCCGATAACGCCGAATTCGGTATTTGTCTGAAGCGATTGAAGGACAAATCTATCCTACGCAATAGTATGGAGTGGTGGAAAAAATTCGCGGGGAGTGCAGCTAACGTATTGTTGCTCAAATCTACCGAGAGTAATTGGGTCAAATTAGCCGAAGCGAACCCAGATAGGGATGTTATCGAATTGCTGCTGAGATCGAGTTCCTTCAGATTTGGTAGGCCATTCAAACGAGAAATATCGATCAAAGTCATATTATTGAATGACAGAGATAACGTTTCCATCGTAGATATGTTCAATAGGGCAGTGTAAGGAACATCTTTGAACGAATTGCCATTCAGTTTCAATTCTTTCAAAACATTCAAACTCAAGAACACCTTATGTCCAAGTTCATAGATATGATTATTACTGAGTTCTATCCGCAACAGATTCTTATTCTTCGAAAAAATAATGTCTGGCACTTTCCTAATTCCGCACTCATCCAGCGCCAGAACTTGCAGAGAAGGCAAGCCATTAAGCACGGATCCATATAAATCACTGAAATTATTATAAGACAGCCTCAACACTCGTAATCCCGGTATATCCAGATGTTTCAAGTCGGCTGAAGTTAATTTGTTGGCGGACAAATTGAGCTCATTCAGATTATTAAGTCTCCTGAAGGCACCCGGTTCTATCTTTGCTATGGAGCAATTCAACAGATTAAGTGTTCTTATAGGCAAACCTTCCTGCAATATATCATTGTGGAGCACCACTAAAGGATTGAACGATAAGTCGAGGATTCTCAGTTTCTTGAGGTTTGTCAGCGCTCTCGATTCGATCTTGCATAATAAATTATTAGATAAGTATAACTCCTCTAGTTCGTATAACTCAGCAAAAGTACTCGTTGTTATTTCGCTTAGGCGGTTCATGCTGAGATCAAGAAATTTCAGAGCTTGCATGGGTTCGAACGATTTCTCCTCTATATAGAAAATGCTGTTATTCGTTAAATATACCCTTTGTATCATCAGAAGGTCGCGAAACAAAGCTCGATCTATACGCTTGAGTCGGTTGTGGCCGAGCCACATTATCTGAACACTGGATTGACCCCTCAAAGAGTCGTTGTGGAGAGTTGTGATGCTATTGGAATCTAGTTGAATTGAAACGAGTGACGGGGTTTCGTGCATGAACACATCTCCCAATTCAGATATCACGTTTCCTTGTAAGTTTACGTGTTGAAGGCTTTGCAGGGTTCTGAACGCGCCGGATTCGATCGATGCAATTTCATTGTTTTGTAGATGCAATTCCAGCAGTGACGGTAAGGGATCAAACACTCCGCGATTGATGGATTGGATTTTGTTATTGTGCAGCCTTATCTCGCGTAAGTTCAGCGTTTTTGTGAATGTTGCAGGTCCTATTTCTGATAACCAATTGCTGTCGAGACTCAATGATGTCAAATTACAGTTTTGTTGGAACAAATTTCGTGGAATGTGTTGTACGAAGTTGGAACTCAAATGTAGCTGAGATAAGTTTAGTAAAGTAGTGAGAGCCTCAGAGTCTATACGTCGAATTGCATTTTGTTGCAGGTAAATCACTGACAGATTAACGGATTCTGTGAATGCGTCCGATGGAATTTCCAGAATATTGTTCTCAGAAAGGAATAGCTCCCTCAAATCAGGTAAGTAAGTGAATACCCCGCTTATGTAATGCACGTGGTTGTGGCTCAGATCGATGGATCGGAGTTTTTTGTTGTTTTGGAACGACGATGGGTCCAAATACACAATTTTGTTGTGGCTCAAATCCAGCGACTCTAGATCGTACAGCGTAGCGAAGGCATCCTGATGAATACTCTCGATGGCGTTGTAGTACAACGATAAGGTGCAGATGGCAGGGGTAGCCCTAAAGGAATGTTCTTCGAGTTTCTCGAAGTTATTGAAACTCAGATCCAAGTAGGAGAGTGACGGGAGTCTGGAATAGGTGTCATCGTTTATGGCACTAATTTCATTCCACGCCAGGCGTAAATGTCGCAAAGTCTCGAGTCTTCTCAAAGATTTGATTGGAAAACTTTGAAGTTTATTTTCTGCTATATCCAACTCCAGCAAATAATCCTCTAAGCCGGCGAAAGCGTATTCGGATACCTGCAAAATTAATTAGTCTCATTAGTAATGCAACAAATTCAAATTCTGCTGGAAAATAATTGACAGTTTCGAGAAAGTTATTTCAACTTGATATTAATAATTCAAAATGAATTGATTCCATTCAGGGTCGTTATGAACGGCACCGACGCTCCTTCAGGAATTTCGAGAAATTCTCAGGGATAATGTATAACTGATGTGTGTGTGTTTATGTATAATTTTCGAGTGTAGTGAGAAGTTACTGGTCAGCCTCGAGTAAACCACCATTTCCAGCACCACTCACCCAATTGTCATACAGGGTGCGCTAACAATGTGCCGACTTGTTTGATCAAATAATTAAAAAAATCGAGTGATTTTTTTTTTCAAATAGAACCCGTTTTTTTTCCTTTTATGTTTCAATTCTATTTCGTAAATTTGCTTCAATTCTTGTTCACTCATCTATATCTAGAACACAGTCCATGGAATAACCTATTTAGCTCAGCATATTTGCATATAATTTACTGGTAGGCTATACATTGATCAATATTTGGATAATTCTTTTTTTATTGGATAGGGTGTACTCACTTCAAAGTTGGTCATATTCGGATGTGGAATATAATAATCCACCCCTAAGGGTTGAAAAATAGGATGGAGTTTATCATCCTCCCCTGTTGAAACATAATAGGATTAGAGCTTTGATCGAAAACGTTTTTCGATATCACCCTGCTATGGAAGGATAATTTCTTGGTAATTGAGTCCAAGGTGGGCACTAGTGGCATCATCAACTTTTTTGAGTTCGTAATCTTTTTGTTTCATTTCCAGAGAATGATCTATGACATATCCTTGTTGTTTTCTCAAGATACCTTTTGTTTTGATGAAAAATTAGTCTACCTAATTCTGTTCGAACATTAATATAATTGTTTTTGATAGAGACTATGTTGGATTTAGAGGAAAAGTTAGGATTTCCGCTTCTTCATTCTGTATGAAAAATTAAATTTGGAATTCGATGAAACTCTTCCAGATGTGGAATTAATTTATTTTGTATCTCATTGAAGTTTTCTACTGAAGCAAATGTCTTATATTGGGAATTTTCCACAATTCCATCATGAATTTCTTTCTACTACAGGGCCATACTGGAGTTCACATTCAAGAATGAGTCATCATGAAACAGTTGCTGATTGCTACTGAAGTCCGCTGAAATGGTTCATTAGCCAGGAAACCAAGGTATGACTTTATATTTAGAAGATCTTTCCGCTGAGTGGAAACTCCTTTTCTATGAATTGTGTAAACAATGCAAAACATTTGCTTGAGTTGAAAAACAAAATGTGATCCTTTTGCAACCCCATTTGTGATTTCCACATCCAAGAAACCTTTTTCTGAATTAAAATTTCATTTGTTACAGAAAATCGAATTATGGAAGTATTTATTCTCAAATCAATGAGAATTGATTGGACTACTGCTTCTAAGTTTCAAATATGAGAATATCGTATTTCTTTTTTTGCGCTAATTGTTACTAATGTTCATGTGAATCACTGATATGAATTCACTTCGGTTTTATCAACTAGAAAAAAAAAAAGACGGTTGCGTAAAAAGTGTACTTTAAAATTTTACACTTTTCAGATAGGATTATCAGAAGGTAAATTTTTTGTTTGTGATTGGCTATTATAACTGAGACGAATTTGATCTCTAACGTGTTGCAATCGTTTCTGTAGGGATGCCGGGGACTGAGTTTCGCGACGTGCACTTTTTTGTCGGGCTTTTTTTGTTTTACGAAAAAGATTTGCACACGACCGACGATGTTTTCAAGCTCGTAACAATGTGAGTTATATAATACTCAGGAATTTAACAACTAGCTACAAAGTCTCACCATAAGTACACTAGCAAAGTACATGAACGATTCCACCAATAACCAATGAATATACTATAACAACATAGTAGATGGATAATTTCAGTCACTAACAAGATTCAGTCGAAGTCGATCATAACGAATTACCGAGGAAGGATTGTTCAATCAAGTGCCGATGATTCCTCTGTTAGGGATTTGTTAGATACATGGCGTAGTGTTAGTACGTGTTCAACTATCCCTACTACAAAAGCATGCAGGAAGCCTATTACTTTGTCGGTTGAGCTGGAAATTCAACAGTGGGTAAGCAAATGCACAAATTTGTCAGGATTATCGTCTCAAAAAATTTACAGTGTCGTCAATTCGCGCGAAAAAACAATCTATCAGGATGCATGTAAAGCATATTTTCTTCATAGCGAACACCCTTTATAACGAACGATTTCTAGTGATTGAGCCGTTCGTTATAGCTGAGTTTGACTGTACTCAATTGAGTTTCTATTGAAACTTGATAGTGTATTAAAAATGGAACGAGAACGAAATAGTAACTGGAACCGAAATAAACCAAATTACGAGCGAATTAGCCAATTACTGATGTATTCGCTGTTATAAATCTATCGTTTCAAACAGGGGCCGTGGCTCGACAATGGAAAGAATCAGTAGTTACACCAGCCTATAAAACGGGTAAAGTCTCTGTTATTACCAATATTGCAAAACAAAATCGAACAATACATTGAAAAATGGTTATTATCATTCTTTGATGAACATTCCGTCATAACTAAACATCAGTACGGCTTTCTGAATAAATTATGCACTGAAAATGCTATTATGGACCTTGTTGAAAAAACTGTCGGTGCTTTGGACAAATCGAGGAACTGTTTAACCATATTCCTTGATTTGGCCAAAGCATTTGACACCGTATCCCATAGTCTCCCAATAGAAAAATTATATACATATGGTGTGCGAGATGAGACACTAGAAATTTTGCAGAATTATTTAACAAATAGATTACAAAGAGTTAAAATTGATGAACAGTTGAGTACTCCACAAGATGTTACTATTGGCGTTCCCCAGGGAACTGTGCTTGGACCTATTCTCTTTCTCATTTACATAAACAGTATCACGGAAATGACTAACTTTTGTGTTCACCTCATCTGCTATGCTGATGACACATCTATTGTATACAGAGGATAATCATGGGAAAATGTCTATAAACTTGCTGGAGACGGGCTCCAAAAGATCAAGACATGGCTTGATTATAATTTCACACACTGATCAGCCGCAAAAAATCGAATAAAAGATAAAGAGTTCGAGATGCGACTCACATCAACCATGTATATGTGGAACAATAGAAAATACATCAACCATCGAATACTTGGGTGTTATGCTGGACCAGCATTCCAGGTCGGACGAACACATAAGTCATGTCACAAAAAGATTGAGGAAGCTTATTTACACTTTCTATAATCTACGGGATATTCTAGATATGAAGAATTTGATGATTTGTTATACATCTCTGGCAGAGTCGGTGATACGGTATTGTATAATAGCTTGGGGTGGAACATTTTATAATAAAATGACTTGCATGCAAACAGTGCAAAACACTTTATTGAAAATAATATTCCAGAAACACAGATTGCAGACAAGTGAATCACTATACAGAGACACCAAATTACTAAACATCAGATCCTCATATAGTTTCCAAAGCCTGTCATGGATTTATTCAAACATGGAAAAATATGACCAATGCAAATCCAAAGTGAGTGGGTTCACCGATATATTACAACTTCCATTGTTTCACAAGACTCACACTCAGAGATTCGTTTTCTTTTTTGGTCCTAAACTCTACAATATGCTCTCAGCACTTCTGAAAAATTTAAACACCCTTTCCAAATTCGGAAAAAATTTAAAATTATACCTCGCTGAAAATGCAACTCTGTTTAACAATATCTTTCGATTCCCCACTACAAAACTGACACAAATTAATCTTATCACACAAAAATACCATAAGAGTATTCATTCAGGATTACCCTCTCTCACTCTTTCCTTTGGTTAACTGCATTTACCTTCTCATTTCAATATATATTATATAATCTATAATATGAACTTAAGCTCCCCTTCACCCCGCTACTCATTAATTTCTGTTTGATTTCTCAAACCGCACCTAAATAAAAAAATTATTTTCTATAGTCGTAAGTATTCATCCAATTCAAGAGAATTGGCACAATACAAGCATTTTCTATACGAAGGTGTAATTATCGATAATTTGATGAATGTAAAATAGCACATTAAATGGTTATCATGTAATTTATTATGTGAATTAAATAAATTTCAGTTGATTTGATAACTTTCTCATAATACGACGTCTGCTTGTCGCCATATGGAATTTTGTCACTATATGGCGTCTGGTTATCGCTTTATTGAATTTTGTCACAATATGGCGTCTGGTTGTCGCCATATTGATTTTTGATTAGTACTGACATGTCTTAATTCACAATATGGCGTCTGATTGTCGCCATATTGAATTTTGATTATAACTGTCATGCCTTTATTCACAATATGACGTCAGGTTGTCACCATATTAAATTTTGATTACTGTCGTGTCTTTATTAACAATATGGCGTCTGGTTGTCGCCATATTGAATTTTGATTACTGTTATGTCTCCGGTGACACTCGCAAGATTGAAATACAATTCAAACGTAAGAATCATCAAAATCGGCCCACGCGTTTGTCTCTAGAGCGCCACAAAGAACAAACATACAACATGATGAACACATTCTTGGCTTCGATAAACACTCCGCAGTCACTTCTTCACGTTGAGAAAACTGGGTTTTCCACTTCGTCAATGTAACATTTTTTCTTCTTCATCACAACTATCATCTTCAAACATCAAAATAGCTAGCAAGTATTCTGACTTTTTGTTTAATATGGATCTCCCAACTTTTCAGAAGGTCGAGTTCACAAGCTTTCTTTTCTATATATAATATTTTCAAATTCGTTAACAAAATATATCTGCTATTTTGAACTGATGTGGCTCATTGAATAATGACTGATTGGTATTGAACACTTTCATTAGTAGTTATACATATTCAAAGCAAATTTTCTTGAGCCAGGAATTTTATGTGGATGGTACTTCCGACTACTTCTATATGGCGGACGAGTTTTGTGATTATGGTCCGATTTGCTTCAAAATTGCTATTTGAGGGTTTTTGTGGTCAGAGATTATGATTCTGAGAAAATCAAGATGGCGGCTCCAAATGGTAGACTAGTTTATGTGTTTATGATCCGATTCTATTCAAAATTGGTATGTGGGGGTTTTTGGGGTCCAATATTATGATTCTTCTGTGAAAATTGAAAAACTCTAGATGGCGGCTCCAAAATTGCGGACGAGTTTTGTGATTATGGTCCAATTCTATTCAAAATTGGTATGTGGGGGTTTTCGGTGTCGGAGATTATGATAATTTTGTCAAAATTGAAGGATTCAAAATGGCGGCTCCAAAATGGAGAACGAGTTTTGTGATTATTATCCGATTCTATTCAAAATTGGAGAGTAATAGGCTGAAAAAATTAAACAATAATAATAATAGTTTGAAAAACCGAAGAACACGCTTCAATAGAAAACAAAACTAAAAAGTTGAAAATAAATAATAGTTTAAAAACTAAAGGACACGCTTCAATAGAAAACTAAACTAAAAAGTGGAAAATAATTTTAAATGAGTTTGAAATAAGAATACAGTGATTAACAACAGATGTATTTCATCGTAAAATAGCGTGGGAGGCTTTTTAAGATATTTTCATAATGATTCTACTTCAACCAATATCTGTCCATGAAATATTAACAATAATTGACATCAAGCACCCTACGCTTTTTCACGATGAAATAAATTTTTTGTTAATTACTGTATTCTCATTTCAAAATCATTTCAAATTATTTTCCACTCATTAGTTTAGTTTTCTATCAAAGCGTGTTCTTCAGTTTTCAAACTATTATTTATTTACCATAAAATTTGAAGGAGTTTTGATGCAATAATTGAACGGCATTCCAATATACCACCCTCAATAATAATTCATTGATGAACAGTGGTGTAGTCATATATTTTTAAAATTTTCTTCCCTTATAACTTTTATAACGACAAACAAATCACGATCAGTGATATTCGGAGACTCCTTGAATACAGTGGTGTAGTCAGAATTCTGATAAAAGTTCTATAATTAAATTGGTGGGTTGATTGAACGGCATATTTTTCAAATTTTATTCCCCTATAACTTTTTTATTGGTGAACTTATTCCAATGTTATTTTGTCATAAACCATTTCCAAACCTCGAAAATTCAGTGGTGTAGTCAGGTTTTCTCTAAAACAATCGCTAATAATATTTTTTTTTCGATTTTTGACATTGAAACGTTATAATAGTTGGCGTGAAAATGAAGACTCATTCATGAAATTTGGTGTTCTGCTGAACTTTTTGAATGTCTACCTATCGAAAAAAAAAAAACAAATCGAATGAAAAATAAATGATTCATAAGGCTGCTTCCATTTTAAATGGTTGACTATATATATATATATATATATATATATATATATATATATATATATATATATATATATATATATATTATATATGTATATATATATATATATATAACTATGAATTTGAAATAAACTTTGTAGAAAGGATATTCGTTGAGGTTGCAGTCAAAATAATGGTATTATAGAAAAAAAAAATTCTTTATATATAGACAATTTAAAAAAAATATATATTATATATTAATGGATATATGTATATATATATATATATATATATATATATATATATATATAGCTAGCTGACGTCTTACTCTGCTTTGAGGCACTCATCATAATTATCACAGTCACTTGTGGAAAACAAACGACACAAACAATTTCGAAAAGGAAAAACGTGCCCAATTGAATATAATAAAAATAATTTCGCGACCATTGAAATGATTGAGAATACGTGAACTGGACACTATTGCCACGCAAGATTCTCGCATGTACGGTTCACAAAGCTGTCTACGAACGAAAGTTTGTTAGATTCTACCAGTGTCTACTGATTGGCTGTTGAGTGAAGGATCAGAATTACCAATTAATCAAAAAATAGTTCGCGATGTGCACGAGAAATAATTTCAACATTAGTGTTTTTGTGTTCTGAAAAATTTGCCATTCCATCAAAATAGTAGTTTATGTAACATGTACGCAACATGAGGCTTTCGCGGACGAATCGTAATGTTTACGGACGAGGTGTTAGCCGAGTCCGTAATGTGAATATCAGTCCGCGAAAGCCATTTGCGTACGTGTTGCATACAATATTTTTTGTATAAGCTTCCCAAAGAATGTTTCATATAGGAACTATGATTTTATTTCTGCTATCGATACGCAAATATATTTGTAGACAGCACCGTCAGAAGGCCGTCTGAAATATAGAATCAGATTTCTCATTACCGACGTGTCAAGTCAATAACATTTACGTTGGTTGTTATGTTCTCTAATTGTGTTGTCAGTAATTTTTTCCAGGATCCAACTATCCTAACTCATTATGGGATATGGATAGTTGAATATAATGAACTTGTAAATATATATGACAACTATTCAGAAAGATACTCCAAATTTTAAAGAAAATTGTAAATGTATTCGGTATACAGCAAAACCCTGTTTTGCCTTAGTTTGACATTCGAATCGTGAATGCTAGATGTCGCCCACTTCGTGGTAATCTTGAAGGGACATTCCGAATAGATTAAACATAAATTGTTATCATCCAATAAATGTAGGTATGTGGATTTATGTGTGAAAATCGAGAATTGATTTGAACCCAATAATTAAACCATTATTCAAACTATTGATGGAGATTTAGAAGATTTTGGAAACGGGGGCAGATTAAGTCCCCGAAACGTGTATGAAGAACCATATAAAGAAGTATCTTTTGAATTTTTACTATTTCTTTGATAGGCAAATTCAGAATCATTTTTCTTCAGAAAATATAATTTGGTGGAGGTAGTAACTTATCGAGGTGAACTGATCTGTTTGCCTCCTACACTTGTACAAATTTTTCTGATTACATTTTCATTTTCAGACTGTGGAAGGTTACCCAAAAATCCATGTCAACAAATCTTGTTTGAATTTTATTTTATCATTTTGTTTGCGATAGTTCGAAGAAAAAAAGTGTAGAAGTCATCAAGTTTGTACCTACCCTAACAATAACCATTGACAATTTCATTCTGAAAAAATCAAAATTCCTAGCTTCTCTGCGGCAGAAAGTTATCGGTTCATAGTTTTTATAGTATTTATGAACACCCGTTGATGATCAGTTATGTTTAATGAATGAATAAAATTCAGTTCGTGAAGTGTCGTCATGGCAACACTCCGCAAAAGTAGCATTTTACGGATTTTTCCAATTCCCAAAGTTGCCATTTTGAGGAGCGTATACAAAAACATTATTTATATTGAAAAAGGGGGAATTTTGTGGCATAGAGGACAAATTATTGAATTAAGGAAAAAAGCATCCATAAGTGGGAGTCGAACCCACGACCTCATAATTTCTAGTAATATGCTCTACCGTCAGAGCTATTCGAGGACATAGGAATCGACACACACTCGTGAACCCTTTCCTTCCATAATTTAATATTCAAGTGAGAAATGAATCGAAAATCGAACGTTTTCTGTCGAAATCCATTGCCTGTCACCCAACTTCATCGTCATTCGAAAATGTCAGCAGCAGATCTAAGCGGATGATCTCTAACCTCTGATGAGATTTGGCCGAATATATAAGGTGAAAGTGGAGATATTGTGTCCGAAATATATAATGAAAAAGGGGAATTTTGTGGCAAAGAGGACAAATTATTAAATTAAGGAAAAAAAGCATCCTCAAGTTGGAGTCGAACCAACGACCATATGATTTCTAGTCATATGCTCTACCGTGTGAGCTATTCGAGGACATAGGAATCGACACACACATTATTTTTATTATAATAATATTTCTTGTAAGAAAACGATCGCACAGTGATTGGGGACTCCAGAATCCAACAAGGAATTGAAAGTTACTACCCAATTTATAAATGCGATGAGTGATTCATCTTGTCTTCTACTCTTCAACATACGCACGAAACAGCTCGGTGTTTAGTTTCAAGAGCAAGCATAAAACAATGACAATAATGTTCAAATTAATTCTTCTACACATCGCGTACTGTTTTCTGATTGATTGCTAGTTGGGAACTTTCATTTACCAGCCGATCAGAACAGTATTTATTTAACGTGTTCTGAATCACTTCAATGATATAGTTTTTGAAACAATAATCAATTGCGAATGTTTTCAATACTGTTTGTGTCGTTTGTTTTTCACAAGTGACTGTATAATTATGATAAGTGCCTCAAAGCAGTTCTGCCTTGTTTGGTAAGTTGTTTTCTTCACTTCGAAATTGAATATCTATCAGACATCCTGCAATGTATTCATTCACCACACAATCAGTTCAACATTCTGTAACGAATTTTTTGTTACTTCCTTATACATAATAATTTCTAATGGTTTTTCCGGTTATCTTCACGGTTGTACGAGTCAGTAGTCACTGCTCAGATCGTGAACTGCAATACAGCGCTCTTTATTATCGATCCTTGAAAATGTGACCATGAGTTCGTTTTCATGTCTCATGAGTTTGTTTTCATGTTAAGTGATCGCTTGTTTTTTCCATAAGTGTTTTTAAATAGATGAAAAAACCAAGGTTGGTTAGGAAAAAAAACAGGTAAAGTGGTGATTTGCTCGAACCGAAAGGATGATCGTTCTCTTTCCTCGATTAAACCTCGAAATAGGCAGGTGTGCTGAGTGAACTGATTCTGGTACGTTACGATTTTTAAATTGAATGGCTATCGCTGTTGATATTGGTGAAGTATAATTATTTCCTTTATTTTGCAATCAATGTTGTAGTTGATTCACATTATTTTTCCGCTTTTTATATGCTTGTAATATTCAAATTCTTTGATGGTAATTGCATGGTAGTTATAGATTCTATACTGTCAGATTTTCGTCACCTTTGGAATTATCAGTGAATTTACGATTAAATTATCTTCATATTATTTTATATCTTACATATCGTATATGATACTCCCTTTGGCTAATTCCTATCAAGGTTGATTCGTAGTTTGGATTGTAAGGAAAAAACCAAAGAAATATATTTCGGCCTTTTTGGCAAATCATTTTACCGCACATGTCTATGTGGCTGACGTAGTATCCGTTCAGACCATTGGGGACTAATTTTTTTTTGGAAATCAGTTCTACGCTTTTCCCATTTTTAGGTACCAGATTATTGGTAATTTCAAATGGACTAGGGCTTGCTTTCCATTCACAGTACCAGGGGATTATTCCAAGGATTCCGATTGCAAAGGGTGTATTCGACTTTTCTGGGACAGTTAGGCAGTTACCTTATAGGACAGCTCTCTGGTAAGCAATTTTTATTTAATTTCATAACTGTACGTTTATAAGATTATTTTGATTTTTTTTGAGGAAAAATTGCTTCTGGAGAGGATTGTACGTCTGACTTAACTTGTCTCAGAACACTCGATTGTCAATATATTCCTCAAGCATAACTTTTGATCACATTTAACTAGTTCCTTTTATCGTTTCACTCCATCCAATTCACAGTGAGGGTTATTTGGTTTTTGATCGTTGTAGAATCAATTCATTTCAGTTACTACCTTGTCGCCAAGAGCAGGGAAATTCATTAAATTCTTTGAGTATTACCTGGCCTATCGATTTGAAAACGAAATTTGCCCCCCTATTCCGAAATTATCTTTATCTAAGAGAGTTGTGCCCACTGGAAGACGTGTGGTCTCCCCCATCTGTTTATCTCTGAAAATTCTTCGCTAGAAATAATTATTTATCTTTATCTGAGAGAGTTGTGCCCACTGGAAGACGTGTGGTCTCTCTCTTCTCATCTTGACAGAAAAGTGTACTTTTGCTTTAGGGCCAGATTAATATCTTGGTTCATGGACCCTAATTTTTTGTAACTTACGGAAGTATTTTGGTTCATAATGCTATATTTTCCTAGGGTACTTGCTTTAAAATAGTATATTTTTACTCCGGCAACCTTTAGAGTATTTTTGCTTTAAAATACTATTTTTTTTTTCTGGCAACCTTTAGAGTATGTTTGCTTTGAAATACTACATTTTTCATCTGGCAACCTTCGGAGTATTTTGCTTTAAAAAACTATATTTTATTTTTTTTCTGGTGAAGTCTCAAGGACATCTTCATATTTTTTTTTAATACATTTACTTATTCAATTGTTTTACCATTCTTGTACATATAATCACCTCATCAAAGCCTACTTCATTCCAAAATTCAACTGAATTTTAAAATAACATTTTGGGTGAGGTTTGTTTAGTTTGGTTTTGAATTTTGCTCATTGTCAATATTTTTTTTTATTATTAAAATTAACTTGGAAATTCAAATCCAGAATAGCTATTATCTTTGTTTTTTCACTGTAATCTTTCAGTCTCATATATGGCCTGAGGCATTTTCATTGTATGCTATCATTTGCATCTATCTTTTGACTCTAGATTGAAATTTGAATCATAAAAACTTGGGGTTCAAAGGATATCCTTCGATCTCCCCCATTTTGTGAAAGTTTTTATTCCTATCATCTTCTCCGCATGATATATACCACGGAGTGAAGCCACCCACTGAGACAGAAGGACTGGTACCCCGGGAGGTCATACAGCACGTCAAATTCAGCCTGGTCCGTGAAGATCAAACCAATTCACGCCAACAAGGGGGCCTGAAAACTAATAGCTAACCACCCACGACCAGATTCGTCGTCATACCGCTGAGACCATCGACGAATGAACCAGCCTTCTTCATCTCCCTCCAGTGATGACCTTCTCCGCAGGTATATACGTAGCACAAGCGTCTAGAGGAATCGTAGATAATCGTTAATGTTCTAATTTTATCTAGGTCAAAATTCTCAATGTTAATGAACTTTCAAATTTTTTCATTGAATTTTTTCTGCTCTTCAAGCAATAGTGTTGAAGTTCATTCATATTAATTCATACTATCTAACCAGTCACTCTAAAAATTCTTTGTCTGGAATAAATTGTTGAGTTGATTCCCGCATATTTATTTGCCTTATTGAGAAAAAAATACTCAAAATGTAATTTACATATTTTAGGACCCTGAAGAAGTTTCAAAATTGAAACGAAAGCTCGGTCCAACGTATTAAAGAGTTTTTCATAGTTCAACATTTGTGCTGACTGAAGATCCCCGTTATTCCCCACTGTTCATACCAATTTTCAGTCGTTATTTCTAAATTCATATATATTTATATATATATATATATATATATATATATATATATATATATATATATATACAGGGTGTAACTGAATAAGTGTAAAACATTTAAGGAGGTGATTCCTCATCGAAAAAAAGATAGGATCTTTCATATAAAGAAACTTCATTGGAGCATCCCTTGTTAAGATACAGCCCCTTAAAGGGGTACATAAAATTTGTATAACAATTTTTTCACAAGCACTGAAAAGTTACAATATTGAAATTAACCTGACGTTTTGTACTACCAAAAGACACTTAGCCAGTAATTTATTTGGTTTACCCCATGGTTGTAAGGTGAAAACGCAACCCCTAAAATTTATTTCCAATGTAACTTTTGTCTTATTATTTGTTTACCATTTAAAAATTTATTTCCGATAGCCTGTTTCATTCTAAACAAAAATGTCTCTTGGGTTTTGCCCAAAATAAACCAGTAAGCAGCAAAACATTATTTTACGAACAACTACAGAGATACATCGTCATAAATGCGAACTGGATTTATTGTTATTTTGTAGTTAGTACCTGCATTAAACGATTAAAGGGTAATAAACAAAACTAAGTTATTAATAACAAAACACACAACATGTAGAAATCATAGTGAATGTTCAATATGTCTACCTTCAAACATTACGCATGCGTCTAGACGTCGGCGCATTGAGCCACGTATTCGCTCAAATATTCCTGGAGTCTCTCTGATTACCCTGCACGCATCGATGATGCGGTTTCTTAAGTCCTCTACATCGCGAACAGGAGTACGATATACCAAATGCTGTGAATGGCCCCAAATAGAGAAATCGAGAGGATTGAGATCCGGGGATCGAGCGGGCCATTTATGTGGTCCTCCTCGACCTATCCACTGATTTGCATATGTTTCAGTTAAATGCTGACGTGCTACTTGACTAAAATGGGCGGGAGCCCCATCATGCATAAAAACATATCCCTTCTGACGCCCAAAGGAACTTCCTCCAGCAGTACTGGATGCACTTCTCTTAAAATTGAACGTATGCCTCACCATTTAATCGAGGAGGTAGAAAATGAGGCCCAATTAAATCATCCACAATAACTCCGAGCCACACGTTAAGAGAAAACTGTTCTTGATGGCTAGTTTCGACAATAGCGTGAGGGTTTTCATCAGCCCATATGTGGTAATTATGAAAATTAATAATCTTGTCCCGAGAAAAACTACATTCGTCTGTGAATTCTATCGTCTTCAGAAAGTCACAATTTCTTCTAATCATTTCCAGCATCCAATTGCAAAATTCAAGACGGTTCGGAAAGTCTCGCGGTAACAGTGCCTGTACTCGTTACAGATGGTAAGGGTATAAGAGTTGTTCCTTTAAAATTCGAAATACCGTCATATGATCAACATTTAGCTGGAAAGCAATCTTTCTAGTACTGGTAGTAGGTTGTTCTTCAATCAAATTAAGTACTGCTTCCTCAAGCTGTGGTGTTCGTATTTCTCTATGGCGACCACAATCCTGCGTTCTTTTGTCGAATGAACCATATTCTCGTAATCGTTGATGAAGTCGAGCATATATTCTATGTGAAGGATGCTGCCGTTGAGGATACATTTCAGCATATCTTCTAGAAATTTCTAACCCATTCCCCTGCGACAGACCGTAAACGTAATGCATATCAGCCATTTCCTCATTTGTGTATGCCATTTTATTAACAAGTGAATTATTAAAGTAACAAATTAAGAATTAGTATTAATTCAATTTCGAAAATTCCCAAACTGACAGCGTCATACCAATTCAATTGTCACTATCGCTAATAGCGACCTACTAGATAGATTAGTTTCGTATTTTCGCATTTATGACGATGTATCTCTGTAGTTGTTCGTAAAATAATGTTTTGCTGCTTACTGGTTTATTTTGGGCAAAAAACCCAGGAGACATTTTTTGTTTAGAATGAAACAGGCTATCGGAAATGAATTTTTAAATGGTAAACAAATAATAAGACAAAAAGTTACATTGGAAATACATTTTAGGGGTTGCGTTTTTCACCCCTTACAACCATGGGGTAAACCAAATAAATTACTGGCTAAGTGTCTTTTTGGTAGTACAAAACGTCAGGTTAATTTCGATATTGTAACTTTTTCAGTGCTTGTGAAAAAAATTGTTATACAAATTTTATGTACCCCCTTTAAGGGGCTGTATCTTAACAAGGGATGCTCCAATGAAGTTTCTTTATATGAAAGATCCTATCTTTTTTTCGATGAGGAATCACCTCCTTAAATGTTTTACACTTATTCAGTTACACCCTGTATATATATTTATATATATATATATTTATATATATTTATATATATATATATATATATATACAGGCTATTCAAATTCGTTTCTGTACATGGGGATCTCGTAAACGATGGGAGATAGAGTGTCGGTTGAATTGTGGCAAAGTTGCGTATTTTAGAGACCTATTCAATGATGTAAAAAAATCGAATTTAGCTCTTTTGGTTCTGTCCACATTTTGCTATTGGTACTTGATGTGGGCTATCAGAATATGTTCATGAATCTTTTATACAAGGTGTCATCTGACTTGGGCCACCCCCATCTTTGAATTTTCGAATACGGACCTGTATTTTTTGTTATCGTTTTTGGATCGTCGACGTTCACTTCATACTGAGAAATTAAATTTAATTTTATATTTCGGGAAGTTTCGGTAATATTTTATTATAATTGGGTGAATTATTCCCTTTTGAATTACGGCCCTGGAAATTGGTTGACTGAGTTAAATAAAAACACGATAGCAACTTTCACGTCTGCCCATGTACCATAGTGTTTTTCGAGAGTATTTTTTTCTCATTTTTAGGTACCAATTCATATTTCTTCACATTTTCAATGCTCTTTGAGCGTTTTCTACAATGAACTTCCAATAGCAAAACCTTTTATGATTATCTGAAACATATCTACAACAAAAATAGATTATACATATGTATTTTGATAAGCTGAAAAAAAAATGATAGCAATAATTACTTCCGAAACGAACACTATAATTGTAATGAAAATTGAAACGAAGTAATTTATATACACAAAAAAATTAATGGCGCAATACATGTTCGAATTGTAGTCCTTCCATTTCGAGACATTTTTGAACTTGTTTTTTCATATTATTTATTGCCCTTAATACACTTCCTTGCTGCATTGTTGCGAAAGCATTCAAAATCCTCAATCTCAAGTCTTCCATATTTTCTATCTCTCCGCCAGCGTAAATCCTATTTTACAATGTACCCCATAGAAAATAGTCCATAATAGTAAGATCTGGTGATCTTGCGGGCCATCTTATTGGGCCATTATTTGCTATCCATCTGTTGTTGAATATGGTATTCAGAAACTGATCAACCTCTCTTGTACAATGAGAACGAGCTCCATCATGTTGAAACCAGATTTCATTCAACCCACCTATTGGAATATCTTCGAGGTATTCAGTGAAGGTGGTCCTCAAGAATTGCAATTAACGTTCGCCATTCAATGTCTGCTGGAAAATATATGGCCCAAGAATTTTATTATCAAAAATTCCTGCCCATACATTAAATCCAAATCGCAATTAAGGACGAACTTTTCTTAAATTATTTTCATTGGTCTGAGACCAGACATGTTCATTATTCCTATTGAATACACCGCAATTTGTGGAACGACTCTCATCGGTAGTAGGAGATTTAAGCCGGTTCTGGGTCTCCCCCCACCACTATGACGTCACGTGTGACCTTGAATGGTTGCAGGTGTGCAGTGTGTGTGTTTGACCTTGAGATTTGACTTTGAGATTTGTCATTGAGTTTTGATATTGGGTTTGGTCGACTTTGAGATTCGACTTCAGTTTTGACCTTGAATATGACCTTGAGATTCATAACATTAAGTTTTGAGTTTGAGATTTGACCTTGAGTTTTGATGTTGGATTTGTTTCGGCAACCAAAAGATTTGATCTCGATGTTTGTTTGACCTTGACTAATGTTGTGGTGTAGGCATACATATTCTGTGTAGTCATGACCTTCATGAATCCTTGCTTCCTCCAAGCGAAGAGGGCGTTCGTCCGTAGAGAGAGCTAAGAATGAACTGCGATTATTGATGAG
>JAFIRS010005048.1:0-67272 GCA_018342105.1 Gonioctena quinquepunctata
AATCCCACCCAATTACTAAAATAGGGGATAATAAAAGCCCTAAAAAAAAATAAAAAATCGGCAGGCTTCGATGAACTCTCAATCATCACCAATTAAAAAAAATTTTTTCCGCCTTTATTGTACCATTAACCTACCTAATGAATCAATCTCTAATTCAAGGATACTTTCCAGAATTTCCCCTAAAAACCTGTTAAAACCTGTACAAAAAAAAAGGGGTTCCCACCTAATGGATAACTACAGGCAAATACCCCTTTCTGCCCCTTACCCCAAATTATTTGGAAAGTTGTAGCCCCAGAGTTATATTTTCATTTGAAACAAATAAGATTCTATGCACGTCTCGGGGTTTGGGAAACTTAAAAATCTATAAAACAGCTTCCTATAACCTCCTGAATTTTATATACACAGAAATTGATAGTAATAAATATGGGGATCTAAATTATTTTCGACTTATCAAAAGCATTTGATACAGGGGTTTTTTGAATTTCTGATAAAATAAACTATCAATGTTGGGTTTTCCCAAGAAATATGAAAAATTTGGGGATAGAATCCTATATGACAAATAGAGATATGGTCAAATTTTCCCCGGTTTGGGTCATTTTTTTAAAACTTTTTAAATTTGGGCCACAGGGCCCTTTCCCGGACCGTCAACGATTTTCCCCAACACATAATGGGGTTTGTTAAATGTTTGTTGATGAAAAAAAACTATAACTATATGGGTGAAAACGCTGAGGAACAAAATCAGAACGCATTATTGATCAGTTCAGCACCTGGTGCCAAAGAAATAAGCTCAAAAATTTTCCAAAACCGTTCTTTTCCATTTTATTTCGACGAAATATTCCAAATGGTCTATGCCCAAACTATGATATTGCTTCTGAAGAAATAAAATTTTTTTAGGTACCTACCTAGACGACAATTTAAATTAAAAAAGGGTAATATTTGTGCCAACTTGAAAAAAGCATATTTATGCCATAAAGCAGGAAACCCAGTTTGGTGAACCCCCTTACCCAACATATATTTTTTTCTACCCTCATCTAATTTTTAATGTTAGGGCCTGGGGGGGCGGGTTTTTTTCCCAGAATTTTTTTTTGAAAAAGGCCATAAGGCTAATCTTCAAATATGGACTTTAATACCCCGTGGGCCCCTTTTTTAGAAAAAAAAATATTGATTTTCTCTTTCTTCATCCTCAAATGTTTTTTTGTGGAAAAACCCCCAAATTATATGGGGACGCTAAAACCAGTCATTTCCAAGAAAGGGGTGATTTTTTTGAGAACCCCACAACATCAAATGTCAAATTATAAAAAATCCCCATTATAATGCCATTATTTGCTTCCAAAATTTAAAACCAAATGTAGTCAAAAGAACCCGGGGAAAAGAAATTCCATGATTGTTTTTAAAAATTTTTTTAAAAAAGCTATTATTTTTTCCCATTTTTTTAACCCACAATCTCCAAAAAATTTCCCAATAAAGGTTTTTTAAGGGTAATTTTTTGGAAATTTTAAAAAGCTCGAAAACCTTTTTGGAGGGGGAGATATTTTTATTTTATAATTTATATGGGAAAACCCTTTGTGTTTTGCTTTTATTTTTTTTTTTTTTTTTCTTGAAACTGCCCTTACCATATAAAAAAAATGTATCAAAACGGTGAATAAAAATTTTTTAAAATATACAGCCCCCTTTTCCCCGGACCCGTATCATCAAATCGGGAAATTGTTTCATAATATTTTTAAATTTTTGGTTTTTTTGAATACGGGGGAAACTGGGACTAGATGGGAAACTTATCAAAACTTTTAATTTTTTTAAAAAACAAAATCTGCTTTTTTACCTATTTAGAAAATGTTTTAACCCCTTTGATAATATCCCCCACAACAAGGGAAAAAGGGAACGTCAAACAAAAAAAAAATCGGGGAATGGGGATTTTAAAAAAAAAAAATTTTCAAAACGGGGAAAAAGGGGCTATCATTTTCTCTTTAAAGTTTTGGCAAATCCCGCACGAACGCCACTGGCAAGATAAAAAAAGGGTACAGCAGAAAAATGCCTCTGAACATAGAATATGCGTAAGTTTCAAAAAATATATAGGGTCATCCAAAGTTATTATAAACAAACTTTAAAACCCTGTAGTTCAAAAAATTATGATCTTTAGGACATATTTCCCGGGGAAATTTCTTCTCAAAATGACCCAAGAATAACTTCCTGAATTTTTTGAGTTATTTATGAAACACCCTTTATATCAATCTATTTCTTGAAATCGATGGCCAATACGCCCCACTCGATAGTTTACGGAAAGGAAATATATCCCAATCTTTAATGACTCTGACAATAAATCACGTAACTTGTGGGCCCACCTAAATTGTTGAATTTTGGTAAAGGAAATTAATCCATCTACTCACCCCCCAGATAAATACCATTGTCACTTTGGCGATTTCAACCATACGAACTGAAAAACAAAGCCCCACTAATTTCCGAAATGTTCAACGTTTGACTTTATGAACTCCAACCACAAAAGACCATAATTTATTAAAGGCGTAATCCATCGACCTGTCAAAACGAAAGCAATATGGCGCGGTTTGCGCTACCAGTAAATCCGGTCATAAAGCCAACGATAGTGGTAAAAGTAGCTTTATTTTGGTGATCGTTAATTTGGTCAGTTTCAATTTTGATTGAGGACTGTGCTCAACCCGAATAGAAACGCCCTTTATCGGTAATTTTCAGTTAAACGTAACCTTTGGTCAATGATATGGAATAGAGTCGGTCTTAATTAACGTCAACCATAAGTTTGACCATTGTGCTTTCGACTTTATCGATATGAGCCATTTCAATCAACCCAGAAGATCCTACGACCGAAAACCGGCGCATCGCGATAACCGGTGTAATATTATCCGTGATATCCTTCCATCCGTCCCAGACTGACCAAAACCACGTTTATCTGGTCAATCTGTCTGGTGAAAAAAAAAAAAAAAAAAAAAAAAAAAAAAAAAAAAAAAAAAAAAAAAAAAAAAAAAAAAAAAAAAAAAAAAAAAAGAAAGCGTTGGTGAAGCGAAATATGAAAGAAAGACTCTGAACTATTTGTAACATTAGGAGGTCCCATTTCAAATAAAGTTCATAGATAATTGATATATTTTCCACCTAAAAGAAGAGAAAACTCCTAAATGAATAAATTCATGAGTACCTCAAAACATTCTTTATATTGAAAGAATTCATTTGGAATATTAAATCTTTTTTAGGATTCTGGTGACCTTAATAAAATAAAAATATTTAGAAATATGTCTCTTCAATCCAACCTCCTGTTTCCAGATATTTGCGCAATTCATTTTAAAGTCTTCAGCGGATCGGTCTTTTGGTTGAAAGTTAGATGGATTGATTTTGCTGTTTCGACGTTCATCGTCTTGAATGGATAGCCACGGATTTGAATGTGAATACCGGCATTCAGAGATCGGATTGCGTATACAAACATTCAAATGATCGGAACTCATTCAAGAACATTAGCGAATAGCGACGTCCGAAAACCGAGGAAAGTGAATCGGCATAACATCGTCTGCTAATCTTCAGCATTAACGATAACAGGTACCTGATAGACGCATATTTACCAGCCCACGATATATAAATATCATTATTAGGCCATTTTTTTATAATTGGTGGCTGGAGAAATTTGAGTAATCAACCGCGAACTAGTAAAACAACAATGAGAATAAAATATTTATTTATATATATATATATATATTCATTTAGAAGATTTGAATTTTTTAAACATCCTAGGCAAGAGGTGTGCCTCGTCCCATTTAATTTTTTGACTTCGAGCGAGGTTTTCACATTAGCCTGGAATCTGTGGGTGATTACAATCCTCACCACGAAGTTCACCGCATTGTCGATCACCACTTCACCTCCACGCCGCTGCTGCCGGAGCGGCACAACAGCCGTCCAGGTCGCCCAGGCGTCTCAAACAGATTCTGCCAGTTGCCCCACCTGCCTGGTGGAACACTGACCTGTCGCCATGCTGATCAAAAACCATGGCGAAAGCCCGAGTAATACCTTAAATATCGGCAAATGAATGTTCTGTTGACACAAATGTAAATAATACCAGACTGTGGCAGTTGGCAAATGTTTCATGCGTTGGTCATTCCAACCAACTTCTCCCCAATTAATTCCCACTGTAAACCCGCGCCATCCATTCTAGTAAAACTACTGCCTGTGCAAACATACTGGACTGGTCTCAAAATGTTTTAATTATTCCGAATTTTTTATCTCCCAATCCCAGTTCTATCCAGCAAATATGTATGGATTCTAAAACTTATAGGGCTTCATCTTCATTTGGGAAATAATACGAAATAGACATCCATATTCGCAAACAGGTGTGGAGGAGCAATCAACAATTGAACAATTCAGTGTGTGCTGATCTAAATCACTAATCAATCCCCCTCAACTTCATTTTATACTCCGGTAACAAACCATTGATGAAAAAATGTAAACGTAGTTATGGGATGATTAAGATACCGTTCACCTTCAGCCTCTGCTTTTCAACAATAGTAACTTCAGGTAATCACCTCATCTGAATACGCCAATGCAACAAACACAAAGCTCCGGAAATAATCCAAAAAATGCCAGCTTCAAAAAGTGCACACTCGACAACATGCTCTTATGGCATTATCAGTTTGTGCCAACAACCGTCATAGTATTGGGTCACGGTGGCGGATTCTGCTGCCTTAGTCAGCAAAATTGAACAAAACCCAGCCAAAAAATCACAACCTTGTTCAAAATTCTTGAATTGTTTAATGGTCAAAAACTGCATATAATATGACCGTGAATATTAAAACTTTACCGCCATCATGGTACCGTCATCTTATATTGGTGGATTTTAACGGAAAAAATACATTAAACCCCTATATCAATTTTGCTTTAGAATGAATAAGCCGTCCTCTACTTCTGAAAACTACCGCCATCTTGAAAGGCTGAATTTTAATGAAAAATCTGTTATAAATTTTGATACATAATTCATAATAAGCCTTCCGGAAAATCCCCCCCATCGAACTATAAAACTCAAAACCGCGTCGGCTATATCTTAGAGCCGCTATCTTGAATTTCATTATATGAAATCGAAGCCAGCTATATTGTCGTCTGAACCGCCATTAAGTTTATAAACTGTGCGAAATATTAATTTAAAATTGGAGTCTTTAAGATTGCTATTGGAAACAGTGAAAAGTCCTGAATTGAAGTTTACTAAACAAATCAAACGTTAAATCGACCACAAAGTATTAACTTTCAAACCTAGCAGGCCTGTAAATTGTTGTAAAATGACACTCCATCATTTATTCGCAAGTATGACAGTTCAATCCACTTGACATTCCACAGAAATATAACTCTATATTTCCTCAAAAGAAAGTCGTTTCATCCGCAAACGGGAAAACTACTCTGCCATTATTTTATGAGCTAAGGAGGGAAGTACGTCTGGCAATTTGCGCGGCACAAAAGCGACACTAGCGCTGGTGGCAAATCGCCTTCAACCTCAGCGATAAAGGTTAGTGCGCATCACCGAAATAACTCCTGCAGACATTTTTTGATGGATAGAGATGACATAGTGACGTACCAGTAGTGAAAGATTATGAGATCTCGTAGCGCAGTCCAGCATCCAATATCAATTGCAGAAGCTGTTTCTATAGGGAGCAAATAAAACTCACTTCGCCAATGACGGTTTTATGCGCGAAGAAACGTGGAACGAAAAAATAATGTACTACTCTGTAAAACACTCCGCTGGCGTAGGGAAGATCATAAGAGCCGATAGTCACCTCCGGACCTGAGTGACAGCTGGTCAATGATTCGCCTGGGCCAATCAGTTCGAACTGAAATGCTTGGGGTGTGTCTACAATGATGGGAAGTCATAAATCACGCGTTATATTTGCGTTTTAATAGCCTTGAAAGATTTCAAAACCGCAGCGTCTGTGCGGCCTTGGTGTGCTGCTGATCGAAATACGTTTTAGGATATAACAACCGTACATCAAACAAATGAAACTTATTTTTTCTTTCTTAATATTTGTAGGCAAATGTGCCTATCTTTAATTTTTTTTTAATTCTTTTCATTATTTATGAAGCATTTTAAATTTTAAAATATATCTTAATAAATTTGCATCCCCGCCACTGCTGCTCACAGGATTCGGCCACAAGACTTTTTTTTTTATAGTTTCTAAATTGATATTGGAAACTATCTTGGATGAATGGAGGCCGCAAGAAAGGTATATATATGAGGGAAAGCGCACGGTATATATGTACTGTGAGGTAGCAACGGGGTAATAGGAATCTTCCGTTAATTATTTAATTTATTATTGTCATAGATTTTGCTGATATTTCCAGCACCAAGCAAGTTAAAGAGGCAGACAAAATTGTTAGCGAAAATAACAAATTGCGAAACAACACCCCTAACCTGATGTTGCGCGACAATTGTTGGCGGCTTATCAAGATAATTTATTGTTATGATTTGATATGGATAATTATTTCAGCTCCATCCCTGGTTTCAATTGTACATGTTGGCAAAATATGATAGCTATTTTTTTTGCCCTTTAATTTGCCCCCCATGTTAGGTACCAATTGTCCTGGATATTTTATAATAGCTTAACTGTTAATGCTCTCTGCTTGCAGTTTCAATTAGTTACGTTACATCAATGGCCAATTTCCTTGCTAAATTGTTATGAATAACAATTGCCAGCTAACGTTTGTTTTCTCTCGCCACGTTGCATATTAAACCTTATTTGCCTTTATGTTGGCTGTTGTCAAATTGTAATGAAATAATGACTATTTTTGGTACCCTCATACTTTGATTTCACAAATTTGTTTACTGGGCAGTTTAAAATAATTTCCATTTATATTTATATGTTTTGTAAATTTAGTTCTTCCAATCTAATTACAACAATTTTATTGAATATAGGTGAAATTTTATTATTTTTTACTCTTTGTAATTCCCTTTTCTTACTAATTAAAACCCAGTTGGAACGCCTTCACCAGGAGTCGGTACTGGCAACAGAGCCACTGCATGTCTTGATGTCAGTTCAGTGTTTATAGGTGAGATATTAGCATATCTACGTGGAAAGTAAAACCAGAAATTATCAAAAAACAATTATTTCCCTTTAATTATAGGAAAAAACTTATATCAACCTGGCCTGCGATAGATAACTTATAACTAAGGAGCAAATTGATAAATTCTCATAAATAATTGAAAACAGTGATGGATGCCATTGTAAATATAACCTCACTTTGTGTTGGAAGAATTTTTTATAGTTCAATACCAAATTATATAAAGTTCCTTCAGATATACTTGTCACTTTGCAAGTGATTCAGTTTAAAATGCACTCAAAAGATATACCTGGGAGCTGGAAATGTCATTAATGTAATACCTGGCATAATCTTGAACTTGTTTCATCCATCACTCCTCTCAGGAACTCTCCATTGCAAAGGAACCATCCGAAATTCCAAAATCAGGATGGGTGCTTTTCATGTGGAGGTCTGTCGAGGTAATCCTCTTTTTATCCTTATTCATTTCAGACGAAATTCATCCAGTGCCGAATCTCTGGTTTCCATGGCTTGTTGGAAAGCGCCCCATCCTTTACTGGCTAATGAAAAATCCTGAATTTCTTTTCTTTTCTCAAATTCTTTAAATGCTTCCCGCAGCACTTTTTTCAATCTCCTGCCTTTATATTTTCACCACTCCCCGGATACCATTTCTGTTTTGTTTTATTTGAATTTTCTGCACCCGCGCACACTTTCTTGTCGCATCTCTTTCACTAATTTGGTGTTACTCTAGAGAAAAAACTCATCAACTAACATATTTTTACATTTCTATAAACTAAATAAAATATTTGATCATAATTCTTCGAATGTTTCTGTGTTCTTAATTTCTTTTCCACAATTTCAAATATTTTATCTTAACCATCCTTTCTGTTCCCTGATTGGCTATTTCTAATGGGTTGTTTCTTGTTCTCCCATTGGCTATTCTTTGAAGGATGCAATTTCATATACTGCATGTTTCAACCTTATAATTTTGTTGATCACATTTAATCCAGAATAATTTTGTAAATCTAGACTTTTTTGTTGTATTCTCAAACAATTATATGTTGTAATCATTTTTGAAAAAGAAAATATCGTACGGTAGCATTTGCATATATTTACCTAACAATACAAGTACAGATGCTTCATAGCAGCCATGTAATCTCAAAAAAAATGTAAATCAACATCTCAAGGATTTACCAACTATTGTAACATTTATTATTTTTGTGTTTTTTTAAAGAAATTATTTATTTTTTCATCTTTGAAATATATTATCTAGTCCTTCCCAGTTATAACATATATATATATATATATATATATATATAATGTTAAATATATTCATCTAACATAGTGATACAAAAGGAAAGCAAATCTTTTAGATCAGAGGAATAAAACGAAGTTCAAAGTTACTACAACCATTTAATTACATTCATAATTCTATGTGGTGTGACAAGTGAATATGTATATATACATATATATATATATATATAAACATATATATATATATATGAAAGAGAGTAATATCGAGGGGACTGTTAAAAAAAAAACAAATAAATGAAAGGAATAGTTCTCAGAGAAATATTTCCATGGAAGTGAAGGATGGATAACACTGGGGAAAATTGATTAAATTACTGAAATAAGGAAAGTTAGTTGTCGGCAATAAATTGGTCAAGTCAATATTTGAGGTAGTTATGAGTCCAGAATATGGGGCCAGAGGAAAGAGAGCAATATCGAGGACCGTTAAAACAAAATATCGGTATTTCTCCGAAACACGTAGCTCCATGGTTAAAGAAATTCTTCTGGAGGGCTAAGGTCCATCAAATCTCTTCTCACTTTAACAGTCCCTCGATAGCTACTCTCTTCATGGTTTTACAGCCCCGAATTCACGCCCGTAGCTATAGCCGCCCCGTGGTACGCGTTGGTTGTTGCCCCAACGGTATTCCGCTTGACCGAAATCACAAATGAGCGGCTGGCTTCAGTTTGTTGACCTGCTACATCATGTCGTTTACCAAGTGTTGTTCATCCTTGCACTTCCAATCGGGTACCGAGCTGGAGGGCTGGTGAGCCCGGAAACACGCCCATGCAGTTAGCACTTCTTCTGAGGGCTATGTCCATCAATATATATATATATATATATATATACAGAGGCCGCAGCCCTTTAATGGGATTGTATTGGTAACTTTAAACCATAAGAGCTAGAAGATCGGTCATATGCTTATTCCATAGGTTATCTGTCGCGTTCAAACAAACCGAGATTATCAGGCCGGTTATTGAGAGCAACAAAAGTAAATTCTGTCATTTCCTGATTCCTTCTTTTTCCCACTTTATTTCGAATATTATCAAAAATGTCACGTGAAGCTTTCTTTTGTCTGACAGTAGCAATTATCCTCATTTCCTTTGACATGATCAGAGGTCTTTGTATCCAACGTTTCGTACGCCCCGGGGCCGTCTCCTCAACCCTCATACTTTTTTTTTTAATACGGACCTGCATATTTTATGGTTACCCCTTTCGAAATAACTTTTAACGCAAAATTCAACAATATACTCTGTACAATGTCATTCAAAGTTGATTTTCAGGTGATTTTTGACCTCTAACCAAATTTCTTTGGGTCGGATCTTGTATTTGACCTAGGTACCTTTTAGTTTAATTAACAACATGCAATACATTTCGATAAGAAAATCCAAACTTACTTCCATCTTCAACTGAATGGAACGTAACAGAATCAAAGCAAGAAACAAAGTGAATACCGTTTCAAAGGCTCTAAGAGGTAGAAAACCCAACTATAATAATTAAAACTAAAACCATTGACCCAATGAAAGAAAATCAAATGATTATTCGAAAACCGATGAACATTAATGAAGTAAGTGTTCGAAATGTCCACCCATTTTGTATACCGTACCAAGTAGTTCCCGAACCCATACTTCTTGATGTACATTTGCTTGCATGCATTTCTGTCTCCTCTTTGAATACACCGCAATACATTCCTCTCAATCTTCCTCAAGTGAGGAATCCTCTATTTGTTGTTGGATTTGTCATTTGTTCCACAGCTTAGCCCAAATTACAGAATCGAAACTTTATTTTGAGATCATTACGATATAATATTTGCAAGGCTTGGCATTCAAATCCCGTGTCCATTGTATTCGTCTCTGACCATTTCCATTAACAGCAGTTTTGATAAACTGCATTCACTGGCCACAGTTCCGATTTTTTTCTGGGTTCAATTGAATTTGGGTCAGAACATTGATATCGCTTAGATAGACTTGTTTTTTCTTACATACAGGCCACATTCCAAACAACAAGAAATGTCATATTACATATTATTTGTCAATTTCGTTTATTATTACAGAAATAAAGAACTTATTAAATACTTTTTTTCTGAGTAATTTCACTAATCTAGTATTCGATATGGTAAGATACACAAATGAAGAGATGAGAGATATATACGAAGTGTACATAAACTAGATAAAACGTGCTACCAAAGGTATGGTGAATTATATCCTGAAAGGAAATTCTAAAACAACCAAATATTAAAATGTTTCTGATCGTTTATCTACAACGTTACTTGCACATAAATCACATTCATCAAACCTAGAGGTCCTTATGTACGACGAAACGGTTTCCAACAATGAGAAGATTGATAGCCAGCCAGGCCCAAGGAAACAAAACAAGCAAAATGCAGGCAGCGACATGGGTCCTTAAGAACCTAAAAGTGCATTTTATTAGTGACATTTTGAACACTTACTTCATTAATGTTCATCACGCCTTTCGAAATAATCACTTGATTTTCTCTCATTAAATGATAGCTCATTCTAATTATTATGAATTAGGTTTTTCACCCTCTTGAAATTTGTAAATAATTATTACTTGTTTCTTTGCTTTGATTCTGTTACGTTCCATTCCAGTTGAAGATGAGTGTTGGATTTTCTTATCGAAATGTATTGCGGCGCTGTTATCAAAATCAAAAATTGAATGTAATGATCCGACTCCAAAGAAATTGGATAAGGGTCAAAATCACCTGGAAACCAACTTTGGAATGACATTGTATGATATTATATCGTTGAATCTGCTAGTGCTATTTGTGCGTCATAAAATATATGCAGGTCCGTATTGAAAACAGAGTTGGAGGCGGGCCCTAGAGCGTACGAAACGTTGGATACGAAATCTGATTATTATGTCAAATTGGGATAATTCTACTGTCGAATAAAAACTCCTGCGACATTTTGATAATATCTGAAATAAAGGGAAAAAAAAGAAAATCATAAATGATGAATTTACTTTTTATTATATCCTCAATAACCGGCCCTGATAACTTTGGATTTGTTTGAACTGCTTGACAATCAAAAGCTTCATGAATGCAACTTTTCTCCATTTGAATCTGATCTTCTAACTCTTATGGTTTAAAAAGTTACCAATACAATCCCGATTAAAATTCCTTGTAGTATATATATAAACATATATATACATATATATATATATATATATATATATATATATATATATATATATATATATATATATATATATATATATATATCAATTGTTATTGTGTTGTGTATTCTCTTATTCAACCTTTTTTCTCAAAATATTGTTTGTAAAGCAATTAACTGTTACATTCTTGCATTAAATGACAGACTATACTAAAAGCTCGCTGTCAAAGTAACTGAAATGATATATCAAATTCTAGGGTTTTTCTATACAACCAAAGCAAACAATTGCCTTTGGATATGTTTTAACTTTCGAAATTTTTTCAGCCAGTAATTTCGCTAGAGCTAAGTTGGCAACACTGGTCACTCGGGTGCAACAAACACGATACAGCTTTGTTCTATTAAGAATAGCCTGAATTAATGTGAAGTTATCCATTTTGCCTTTCCGTCCCACGCTTTGTGACGTGTAGAGTCGTGTTGGGATGGAGATGGAAAAGGAAGCCTGCAATGAATATTTTAGTTAGGTTAGGGTGTTATTTGCTTTCGTCTGGTCCCCGCGGAATATTTCTATAATGGCTGCAGGACACCACAAACGTGAAGCAGAACTTTCAATAACGGATATTACTAGTGAAAAAATGAACAAATCTGGTAAATGTAACTCTAATTTTACGCCACCAAGTGGAATTTTAAACGGCGGAAGTAGTAATGGAAGAGCCTATCGTCCAAACCGTTAAGTGGATCGTTTTCTTTCCTCTGATAGGTAGCCTCCTTTAAGACCATTGAAGGGTTGTAGGTATATTCTGAAAACTGCGCCTGGAGTTGTTCTTTGCCAATCTCGAACAAATTTTGCAATGCTGTTGACACCCAATTGAACACCACGCCGATTTTAAAATGAAAACTGATATCAATTACAGAGCAATAAAAGGATTACTCTTACACCTTCATAGGCATTTTGCTCCAAGAAAATCTATTTTAAATAATCTGAAGGAAGATAATGCTGTAATTTCATTGAAGAAAATGGTAAAATGCAGTTTAGCAATAATCTTCGCAGATTTGAAAAATAAATCGTTGTCTACAACCTCTCAAACAAACTTTGGAATTATGTATTTCCCATTATGTATAAAAGACCTAAAAGTCTAATAATAAACTCTTTCAGATATATTTCGTCTTTGGGCACTTGAAATTCAAAACCGTTCTCGGTTGTGCATTTCATAATCAACAGTGACTTTTCAAACTCAAATGTTTATCTGAAATTGTTACACGCTTTCGATCACAGAGTCACATGATTCTACGTGCCTAATAATAACTATGATTTTCTATTTCTATGCTAATCCCATGTAATCTTTTGTTCATAATTCCTCTGCCATCTCTACTTTGGCAATCTTCTAGCATAACTGTGCCTGTGAAGGTAGGACTTGGAGCTAATTTGAATAAAGTAGTAATTTCTGCAGCTTTAAAATTTTTGTGCTGATGTTATCGAATAACAGAGCTCTTTGGTACATCCAATGTAATGGAAGAGGCAGGATTGCTAATTTCAACTCCTCTTAGTTGCTATTGATTTAGCCTTTCATGAGATGTTATAATTATCTTCTTCTGTGTTGGTAAATTCAAAAATGCTGATGTTTGAACTTTTAGATTCCTGGGAAAATACTTCTAATTCCCAAAAGTAATGCTTACATTTGGTGAAACCCAAAGTCAACTAGATCAATAATGGAGATGAAAAAATCAACGAGTTTATTGATGGTTCGTGGACAAATAATGCCGAATTGAAAACAGAGACACTCAAATAGAGTGAATGGCTTTATGAAGATGTCAAACCTGTAATATGTATGGAAAACTTAGTATTAAAAATGAAAGCAAACTTCTACCCAACTCAGTTCCTGATAAGTTTAAATTGAAGAGAAATTGCACCAAGCTTTTCCTGTGAACTGCTTCATTGCGGTATTTGACCCAATACAATGTTTTGTAGAAGTAGAATATAAATATAGTAAATAAAGTAAATCAGACCCCCCTGAATTCATCATCATTTGGCAATATCCTCGTGAATCATTTGGGGTACAGCAAACAATTCAGTTGTTGAATCTATCAAATTACAAAAACTTACTCAATGTATTTATTTATTTATTTATTCATTCCAATATGGTCGCTATATAACATGCTGTGGATTAAGTCACTAATACTCAATATTTTTCAAGGAGTGAACAAATACTCAAACATGCTTATATTAAAAAATTAATATGGAAACATCAGAGTGCTGCAGTAGTTTTTTTGTTTTGTTGTTTGTTGCCTTTGACATCCTTCACATTTGGTGAGTGGTTGTAAAATTCTTAAAAGCATTACAGTACAACTTTCTGCCTTACAGGTTAAGATGAAACTTGGCCCTACCCAGGTCCTGGAAAGGTACCCACTGAATCTTGAGCTTTCTTTCATTTGATATATGCGTTAGGATATTCCTGCCGCATTGGGGTCCTAATTGACTATACTCTAAGCAGAGTCTTCTGCTAGGACTAGTGTGAAACTTAGTATTATATTAGACTTTACCTGCAGTTTGTTTATCCCCAAAAATTATTCTAATTTAAATAGTTTCCTATTTTCCCTGATAAAGGACTAAATTAGTCCTTCCAAAATAGCTGACATAATGAGTCCTTTTATTAGCTGACATATTTATGACAACTTGGATAAGTGCTCATGCAATAATCCTTTTAATTGAAAATTTCCGATATTTGTACATTTTAGTGTGATTCGTGGGAACCCGAAGACTCTTATTAATGCAATTCACCCTTCAATTAAATTCATTAAAAGGAAATGGAAACAGATGTTCCATAAACTTTTAGACCTTAACTATAAAAAAAAATTAGTAATAAAACGTAACTTTCAATTTTCCATAAACCTTCATATACAGACATCACAATACACAACATTCTTAGCAAAGATGCCTATCAAAGCATTTCCCAACCTACTCTCTGGTGCCATTATATTCACATCGGATTGTTCTGAATTTGGTATTGTTATATAAACTATTTTCTTCTGATCATTATTATTAACCATGACTGTTTTAGAATGTTGTTAACGCTTCAAATGGAATACTTGTATATTTACATTATTTGTTTCAGTTCACTCTTATAAATGTCATTTTCAAACATTTAAAATTGTTTTTTTTATTTTACTGGTGGGATAAAATGAGATCACACTAATAATGTCGAGTCGACATAACAAGAGGCAGAAACATAAATTTTTCAGGAGGCTGATTTTGTTCTCACTGATACGAATTACATTCACACTTTGACTGTAATGAAAATTAAATGTGGAATTTATAAGCCATCTGTCTTCTCTAGAACATACATTCAGGAAAAAAATTACAGATATAATTTTAGATTTTCGGTAGAAAGTTTGTTAAATGAAGAGACAGTAATTGGTTTAGTTCTTGTTGTTTTCCTGTTAGTGAATATCTTTTCAATCTAGTTGTGGAAAACAAAGAGCTTTCTTGAATCTTGTCATCTCGATTGTGCTCTCGCTTTCGTCATCTTTCATCTCAACCTCTAAAACCTATGTAATTTGATTTTCCAGCCTTACTAATTTCTCGGAAGTTAACCAACTTCTGAGAGTTGAGACACAGCATTATGTTAAAACACAAATTAGTTGACAAGATTCAGAATTGTGGTTTTCTGCTAGCTTACTAAGTTGAAATTAGTTCAAACCATGGAAACTCAAGGAACTAGTTGTAGATTTTGAATGTATACAATTTGTTACTGCAACTGAAACATGCAGAAATGATGTGTAATTTTTTTCCTGGAATAAGGTTCTAGAAAGACATGTAGGTGGCCCAAGGGTTCCATTTGGAAAAAAAATAATTTTGATCAAAAATGTGATGAATTGAATTGATTCATTAATAAGTAACACAAAACAATTAAAAAAAAAAGTCATGCTCTGTTGTGTGTGACTGTGCCTTTTCAACTAAATCCTTTCATTTATCCACAAGGTAAAATAAAAACCAAGTTTTAATTTTTTAATTGTTTCCAAAAAAAAAATAACATTTGACATAAGGTTTGGACTTGTTTTGACCTGTTGAACTTGAATATGTAAAAAATATACAGGGCGTTCCATTTGAAAAAACATTGGCATTTCCCGAAAACTGGAAGTACGCCATATATTGATTGTAATGTGATCAAGTCCAAATGGTTGCTTATATAACTGTGTACCGAATTTCAGAAAAATCCGTTCACGAATGCAGTTGGCTTAGGGTGGCCCGACATCCTGTGTCACCTGGTGTATACAATTAAATTTTTTTTATTAAACTAATCCTTTGATATTCTATTTTATAAATTTAATAAGTAATGTACTATCTATTATTTTTTTCTATTCCTAAGTCCATCCATTATCATTTGATTAATCTTATTACAATAAATCTAATTTCATGTATACCTAGATTACAAATTTTAATTTTTGATTTTCTTATATCCAATTTTGTTCTATAGTCGGAGGAATATCAGTACTCATTTATTCATATAACTAGAATCAAATAAAATTGTACCTTTCATTCAAACTATAATTTTTTAATTCCTTATAACTATATAAATAATTTCTTTACATTATTTATTTTATAGATAATTTTATTATTCATTTTAATTAGAACACTGATCCTGAAAAAACGCCACCAAAAAAATAAATTTCATTTATCAATAATAAATAAATATATATATATTATTAAAGCTTTAAAATTCAAATAAAATATTGATTTTGTGAACCAAATATAGAGTATCCTTATATTCCAAAAAAATTATATATATATACATATATATATATTCAAATTTGGGGAGTTTATCAAAGTAAATTCCATTAATTACTTATATTATTTGTATTTTGTATTTATTTCTGTAAATTCATAAATTTTAAGCAATAAGTTCATGACTACATTACGAGTAACTATTATCTTGTATAATCCAGTATTTCTCATTCTGACACCTGTGGGTGAGAGCACCTGTATGTGGCCAAGTGGAATGGAGATGGGTAGTTAAGTGGATGTTTTAAAATGAAAATAGGATTGTCCTGTTTCAGGAATAGTCCATATGGACGAAAATATAGTAGGTGCTACGATTTTAAAATATAATTTATTCTCAGAGAAGCTCATGTCTCAGAGCATTTTGTGAGATGCATTTTGCACATCTTGCTAAATTCTATGCTTCTTTTAATAGTTTAACATCTAGCCTGTGAGTATTATAACATTTTGGTCCTAAATAGTTTATACAATTCTTTTGAAAAAACTCACTGTTTTGGCTTGGGACTTTTAATGTATACATTTTAGATGCTACTTTAGTAAAGGTCATGATTCATGATGGATAGGGTTTTAGAGACCCTAGTTTTGTAGGTGATAAATATATTGAATGTATGAATAGACCTCTAACATTTCAGGATCTTTTTATTGTATAAAGCAGTTGGTACAACCCCATCTTTTGTAAATAATCTTCAGTATTTTATTTGAAATTATATAGATTAATGCTCCTTAAAGTGCTGTGTCGCATGCCTCTACACTAAGACTCTGTAATGTGTACTGATTCAACTAGATTAAAATATAGTTGGGTTGTAGGTTCAAATTAGGTACCTCTATAGACGTGAATCTTAGTTTCCTTGTTATATATGTTACATGTATCCCATTTTGAGTTTTCAGTCAATAATAATGCCCAAGCATTGCAATTCTTTTATTTCTTCGTGCATGCAGAATCTATATTACTCACATTATTTTCATTAAAGTGAGGACGCATCAAATGTTTTGGAAAAGGAGATATATAGTTTGTTTTATTCACATTAAGTGACAATTTATGAGATCAAACCGTACCCTTGACATGTTCTAATTCCTGTTATAGCCCGATTTTTTCACACTTTCCCAATCCCTATCACTGAAGGTGGCGCCAGCATCATCCCATATACATGACTTCCTTGCCCTGAATGTCAATTTCCACTTAGGGTTTTAATATAGATTAAAACATTATGGGCCCCAGGATTGTCCTCGTGGAATGCCAATCTTACAATTTCCCCAGGTTAATAACCCTTATCCCCTTATTTCTGCCCCTTGGTTTTGGATTCTTGTAGTAAAACATCAGTTTAGTAAAAATACCCCTAGCCGGGGACATTTTCAATTTCAATATTTATGTTGTTCTACAAAAGTGCATATTATTTTGTAGGCATTTTTTCTGAAATAAGAAGTAAGAGTGTAAAACCATGCTTTCTGATTGTTTTTTAAAAACGTTGCTTGTTGTGTTGGTTGTCTTCATACGGTTTTGCAATGGAAGGTATTCGATAGTCTATATTGCATCTAAGTTAATTTTTTACGTTTTCAGGGGCTTTTGTTATGTTAGCTTCGATACTGGCTATAATGTCAATGGTGGGGATGTCTTCCTAATTTTTGTTGGGTGGAGGGCGAATTTGTCGCCATGGGCTAATTTCTTCGATATATTTTGGAATAATCATCGGCATAACTGACCGAACCATCATATTAAGCAGTCCTTCTCTACGAAAAGATGCCATCGGAAAACAAACGTTAAAAAACAATAATTTTCCAATCAATCTGATAAATCAAATCATAAAACAAAGAACTTATAAAGGAAAACAAAACAAAAACCAAACATAAAAAAACTTCTAATGATACCCTCCTCCCATATGTACCATGCCTCTCAGAAAACATTGACATCACAAAAAAATTTGATTACCAAATTTGCCATAAATGCAACAATACATTAAAAAACTTATTTACGCAACTTAAAAGTAAAACCTCAATTATGAAAAAATCCAATGTGATATACAATCATTTCATGTAATGATTGCGAAAAAGTCTATATAGGTATGACGACACATCTCTTAGAGAACAGACTGAAAGGACACAAGTATATAAAGAAATCTAGTACGGCACTTAATAAACATATAATAAACGATGACCACAATCCTAACTTCAATAATACCAGTATTCCAACCGTAGAAACCAACCCAGGCAAAATCTGCATAGAGGAAATGATTTACATTAAAAAACACAACAATGCAATGAACGACAGAACTGACATTGGAAACCACATCCAATGTACCTTAGCAGAAAATATGTCTTGGACAGATAATTTGGACGTGGAGAGTGTGAAACCATGCTTTCTGATTGTTTTTAAAAACATTGCTTGTTGTGTTGGTTGTCTTCATGCGGTTTAGTAATGGAAGGTATTCGAAAGGGCGGATGTGACAATTAGTTGTATCAATCGGAATTATTCGGTAGAAAGTCATGTGATGGTCGAGTGTCTTGATGCTGTGTTTGGGGGTGATATGGGAATGTATTCTTGGAGTTGTGTGTGAATTATTATAGTTTTTTTATGTTTATTTACAATATTATTATTCATAGCGATCATAAAATGGTATGGTATATTTGACTGAGGTTTCCAATGTCAGTTCTGTCGTTCATTGCATTGTTGTGTTTTTCAATGTGAATAATTTCTTTATGCTGATTTTGCCTGGGTTGGTTTCTACGGATGAAATACTGGTATTATTGAAGTTAGGAAGTGGTCATCGTTTATTATATGTTTATTAAGTGCCGTACTAGATTTCTTTATATACTTGTGTCCTTTCAGTCTGTTCTCTAAGAGATGTGTCGTCATACCTATACAGACTTTTCCGCAATCATTACATGAAATGATGTATATCACATTGGATTTTTTCATAATTGAGGTTTTACTTTTAAGTGGCGTGAATAAGTTTTTCAATGTATTGTTGCATTTATGGCAAATTTGGTAATCAAATTTTTTTGTGATGTCAATGTTTTCTGAGAGGCATGGTACATATGGGAGGAGGGTATCATTAGAAGTTTTTTTATGTTTGGTTTTTGTTTTGTTATTCCATTTATAAGTTCTTTGTTTTATGATTTGATTTATCAGATTGATTGGAAAATTATTGTTTTTTAACGTTTGTTTTCCGAGGGCATCTTTTCGTAGAGAAGGACTGCTTAATATGATGGCTCGGTCAGTTATGCCGATGATTATTCATGTGAGTGAAGTTGGCAACGAATTCGTCAGCAACGTTTCTGGAAAAATCGTTGCCAGCAACGATTTGATGGGGCGGATTTCATGCAGTTCAAAATTATTTTTTATGGTTCTTGAGGTGAGGAATCTCACAAATAGAGTTTGAAATGAACGTAATAGAATGAAAACCATTGTGCCTATGTATCACAGTTAAATAAATTTATAATTTGAGAATGAAGCAAGAAAATTCGGATATTATTAATGAATCTACATGATGTCAAGTAACTCAAGAACGAAGGAAAAAGTCACATTGGAATTCTACCAGATTATGAAAAATTATGTGGTCTTTTCAATGGTTATCAAATATCATTTCACAAGCTTTATTAAGTTTTTTCCACTTGTGATTTGTTCGTTAGTTTGGGTCAAATCTTGCAAGTAAGTTGAACCCCGATAACTTTTGCAGGTGGCTATAATTCCGTTGACAATGTATTCAAGATGACGGACGAGTTCAAAATTGGTATGAGGGGTTTTGAGGTCGGAGTTATGATTTCATGTCAAAATCATTTCATTCAAGATGCGGACGAGTTTTGTGATAAATATTGGTATGTGGGGGGATTTAGGGTCAGTCGGAGAGTCGAAAAGTAATTAAAACCCCGATGATTTTTTATTATTTTCGTTATTTTTAAGACGTATATCTTGAGAACAAGGAATGATGCCACCTTGAAATTTGACAACAATATGGAGAATGATGTGTTCTTTCCATCTATGATCGAGAAAATTCCTAAAATGCGGTCGGAAAGTCGAAATGGAATTAAAATCCCAATTTTTTATTGTTTTTGCCATTTTTGAGACGTATATCTTGAGAACAAGGAATGATGCCACCGTGAAATTCGACAATAATATGAAAAATGATGTGTTCTTCCATCTATGATCGAGAAATTTTTAAAATCCGGTCGGAAAGTCGAAATGGAATTAAAATCCCAATTTTTTATTGTTTTTGCATTTTTAAGACGTATATCTCGAGAACAAGGAATGATGCCACCTTGAAATTCGACAACAATATGGAGAATGATGTGTGCTTTCCATCTATGATCGAGAAAAATCCTCAAATCTGGTCGGAAAGTCGAAATGGAATTGAAATCCCAATTTTTTATTGTTTTTGCCATTTTCAAGAGGTATATCTTGAGAACAAGGAATTATGCCACCGTGAAATTCGACAATAATATGGATAATGATGTGTTCTTTCCATCTATGATCGAGAAAATTCTTAAAATCCGGTCGGAAAGTTATTGAATCCACTTATTAGTGATTCGATATCAGACAAAAGTTTTGAAATCGAAACGTCTCTTGTAGTAGGAGGTAAACTGAATTTGAATCCCAAAGCAAGAAAATGTTCAATATCATTTGGTATAATTATATCAGTCAAATTTTTGAGCCAAGTGCTTTTTGTTTTGATATCATTCTGGAAAGAAAATTTTAATCTATTTATCTTGTAGATGATATTATTTGTGCAATACCAATGGATAAATCCGATGAAATTTTAAGAAAACTAAATAACTACAATACAAATTTACAATTCACAATTGAATTAGAAAAAAATAAAAGTATTCCATTTTTAGATACTAGAATAATTCGTAGAGAAAACAATTCACTAATGACAGATTGGTATATAAAACCAACAAACTCTGAAAGATACATAAACTATCATTCCTTCCACTCAAAAAGAATTAAAATAAATTTGATTCTTTGCATGAAAAAAAGAATCGAGATGTTGGTTCATCCTTCATTGAAAAACAAAAATTTTGAAATTCTCAGAAATATTTTACTAGATAATTCTTACCCCAAAAAACTTCTTAATAGAATTCTTTTCATTACCAACTCTGATAGACAAATTAAAAATGATGACTCAATTAATCAACATTCAGAAAATAACAATGAAAGGATAATTTTTTTTCAATTCCTAATATAGGAATTCTATTATCAAATATAATTAAATTATTCAAGAATGAAAGTAACATAAAAATCTCACAAAAAAATATAAAGACTATTGGAAATTTAAATACGAGGTTAAAAGATCCCACACCAGATTTGAAGAAATCAAATGTTGTCTACAGCATACCATGTAACAACTGTGATTTGAACTATATTGGTACAAGTTCAAGAATTTTAAATAATCGTATTATCTCTCACAGAAGTGATATAAGACTCAACAAGAAGTCATGTGCATTAGCTCAACATGCTATTGAAACAGGCCATAAAATATCATTCGAGGAAGCACAAGTTTTACATTCAGAAAAAAATTTCTCTAAAAGATTATTTCTTGAAATGATTGAAATTAATAAATCCAATCAAAATATGAACAAAAAAACAGATATCGAAAATCTTAGCAAAATCTACAGTTATCTTCTACAAATGAATGAAAACTGATGATTCTCAAAGAATATAATATAAACATTAACACACCCACTACATATTTTATATTTTTCTGACGATTAATCATAGGGTGTCATTTCAAATCCTTCAATGTCACTCGAAGCGTCAAAGATATAACACCATTCCGACAAATTTTTACATATTTTACGTTTTTTCATTTTTACGTTAATGTTCATTTATCATCCACTCAGATTACTGTAAGTACTGCCTTCATTTCAAGTATTTTTTTTCACAATAATGTCATTTACATATTTTAGGACCCTGAAGAAGTTTCAAAATTGAAACGAAAGCTCGGTCCATCGTATTAAAGAGTTTTTCATAGTTCAACACTTGTGCTGACTGAAGATCCCCGTTATTCCCCACTGTTTATATATATATATATATATATTATATATAATTAATTAAGAATGAATTTCATTAAAATATCAGCCTTATTCCATCTCCCCCATTACTTATGAATTCAAATCACGAAGACGTATCACAAAAAGGGCCTAATCAATAAAATACACTACACGTACTGTATTATTATTAAATTACACATGAGTGGAAAATAAAGGTAGCAACATCAAATCAATAATATGATCTAGCGCACATGTACTGTAAACCATTTATTTTCATCTATGATCGTTTGAATACAAAAATCATCATTCAATTTTATTTTGGATTCAAAGTCATAAAAATAAAGATTACTTACAGCACTAGTGATGTGCATTGTTCATCCCATCATGAGTGAGTAGGTAATTGATATCATTATATAACGGATTCAACTCAAAATGACTAATGTAATAGGCTCATTACTTAATATATCACTAGAATATATGTTAACATATTGTCCACGAATAAATACATGCACTTGATGGGTTTTCATAACTGGACTTGGAGCATGGGAAAGGAGTTTGACATGCAGCGCCTCAGTGGCGGAATCGGGCGAACTCGTCCGTATAGTGTCACTTATCTGCATTTACCGCTTTGATAAAACGGGTGTTTAAATTTTTCGGTCACAAACGTCAAAACGACGTTTGTGTTGTTTTTCGGCGGTTAAAAGCTTCGAATAAAAAAGAGCCCCAGTTTCGAAAGTGCGCCTATAATAAATGAACGACAATGAACATTCAATAGAATGTTTTTAGTAAAATTCTGACAGTAAACGAACAATATGAAAAAAAAAAATGTTTGTACGTAGAAAAGAAAACAATATTTTCAATATAATTATTTATATTTCTTTCATATTTACTCATTGACAATATTTTTTCATAAATATAATGCCCTGCATTATTAGACATGTAAGTTTTTATTAAATTTTATCAATTGTTTGTGAAAGTATGCAATCACCTCTAATTTGACAGAGTTCTGATTTGTTGTCGCTGCTCTTTGGTTAATCACTTTAGTATGTATGCTGGACTAATCTTACTTACTTTACTTCCCGCACCTGACACAGGACTAATGCTGTTCCTTTTTCCACAGACTGATTCTCGAAAAAAAAAGTGGCTTGTAATAGGTAAAAACCCAGTTGCAAGCACTAGCTCCATCACGAATATAAGACACTTTTCAACTTGACAATAAATTACATGTGAATACTACGATGCAGCCTCATGCGGACTGGTCTCAATCTGCTTTTTATTCATTACTAGCACAATTTCCAAAACCAGGGCTCAATTTAATTTGAAGTTTATACACGCCGAATCACACCGCAACCGCAGTTTTCACGTTTGTAACAAAAAAATTAAACTGTCAAACTTCAAAAAGACTCTCTTGATCAAAGGGGCAAATGCCGCCACTGCGGCGCCCCTTACAAAGGTACTCCATGTCTACTCCATGTCTCTCATGGAAGTTATCATGAGTTATTACTGTTGAAAATTATTGCGTTATTCTGTTAACCTCCCTAACCTAAACTTGGTTTTCTCGTATTTAACTAATATACATTTTAATAAAGAAAAATATCACTCTTTAAAGGCATTAACAATATTCAAGGCATTTTCTATTCAGGTACAAGTTCAGAATGTTATCACAGAAAAATTAGTAAATAAAAATGATCACCTACATAACGGGGAACAATTGTGAAAATCGTTATTCAGTGTCCCATATCAGTATCGCTCCCAGGGGCGACCGACGTCTTTGACTCGATTTGTGCATAGAAAACGATAACAGGCAATCTTTTATGTGAAGTCCAATCAACTGGCAGTTTTTCCATGTGCAACATACAAAAATAGCCAAAAAAGTTTTTATGTATGTATCATTTTCAACACAAATTTCCAATCAAGTACCTAATTAATGATAACAATCCCGAGTGGGATAAAAAGAAATCGAAGGTAGGTGATTCGTATTCGTATACACTCCACAAGATGGTCCATAAATATTCTGGAAACTTAAGGTGATCTATTGATCTAAAATGCCTCGGGCAAATATCCCCGAATATTGATACTCTTACTTATTATCCAGTCCAAATAATGAATGAACACTAAATGCATCACCTTTTTGGGGAAGGGGCAGCTATTACAAAATTTTTGAAAATTCAGAAGCCCATATCCAATCGTATTGGAATCATGTTGGCAAAGGAGTAACTCCAATATGGGACATATTCTATTATTGGGCCCAACTCTCATCACACCACTGTAATAAAAGCACCTTTTCTTCTCTTTCTTCGGCGCCCTCGGTAGAGTTCCAGTAGCATCGAAATGGAGAACACATTTCTCGTCGGATGTTATCATATGTAATTGTTCTACGCTGAACAGATGAACTTGAAATGGTTCTCCAACAAATTGAATATATTCAGGATGATCACGTTTCATTTTAATCAAATCTATCACGTCATCCTTGTCTCTGTCTAATTGCGACAGGGCCTCACATCCGACTTTATTTCTTGCATATTACCGACACTTAATAAATCATTTCGTGCTTTCATAATATTTGAAATTTTATACTTCAAAGGTTTTTGTGCAAAGAGTGCTTTACGAGCTATCTTTCTGTCAATCCCCCTAACTTGTTTTGTTTTATGGCAGGTGTGGATAAAATATTTCCCTGATGAATAAACAGATGCCTTACCCGAATTATTTATCTTTATCAAGAACAGTTTAAATTTTTTATGAATACATTTTCCATAAACCACATAATTTGACTTATTAGATCTTTTGTTTTTTATAATCAGGCAACATACGTTATCGACTTGTTTTTGGATTTTTTTTTTCAGAATATAGTTGAATTCATTTTGTGAAAACTTAGTATATTCTGTTCCTAGATCGAAGGATCCCTCCAGGTAAACACATCCACGATAATTATTAGAATATCTTTTAGATTTAATATTATTGAAACTTCCTTCGGGTATTATATTATTACCTTCACTGCTTGATGAAAAAATAGATTTTGGGATTTTTTCCTCCGGTGTTACTTCCTTGAATAGTATTTTGTTTGTTTCACCCTCTGAAATAATTCCTTTCGAAACTCTACCGCATTCTGAAAATCTAGTAGAGTTGCTCCAAGAATAGTTTTTCTGTGAATTCTCTTCAGCATTAGAAATTGATGTTGAATCACTATTCTGATTTTTTTGAAGAAAGGCTATATTCCATATATATATATATATATATATATTTCCGAGATTTTCTTGGGAAAATTCCATCACTCTCTTGGAATTTATCTCATTTGCACACATAACGTTTTCAGATTGTTCGGTTTGGAATGATTCACTACTCAAAATTTCATCCATATTTTTATTTTCATTAACCTTCTTAATGGGATAAGGGAATCACTCAGTTGGCGCGAGATTCATATTAAAATTTCTTAACATGGGAGATTTACAGGAGGATCAATTTTGAGAATAAACCACATTGTCTAAAATTGAATTAGCATAGAAACATCAAACACTGGGTGCCTTAATCATAAGTGGGTGTTTTTGTGTCCATTCCACATCAAAATCTATTTCTATACATTTTAAAATTAAAATTTAAACAGAAAAATTGAGTGTTGATCGAAATATTTCAGTATGTCGTAGATGATTTCTGCTGTGCGTGAATCATTAATCATTATATTCACTACATGTACGATTAAGGTTATATTATTTGTGATTTGTTTAGTTAAATACCAAATCTTCGAGCAAGCTATCAGCATAAATGAATACTTTCAGGGTGATATGAAATGCATTCGACAGAGTAAAAACAGTATTTCATTTGGACATTTACAAATGTGTAATTATAATCCTGGAGTCCGAATTAATTATGGCAACTACAGAAACAACTAGTTTTAATGGGTTTTTCAATTAAATTTCGACTTTCCGACCGGATTTCAGGGATTTTCTCAATCATAGATGGAAAAAACACATCATTATCCATATTATTGTCGAATTTCACGGTGGCATCATTCCTTGTTCTCGAGATATACGTCTTAAAAATCGCAAAAACAATAAAAAATTGGGATTTTAATTCCATTTCGACTTTCCGACCGGATTTTGAGAATTTTCTCGATCATAGATGGGAAAGAACACATCATTCTCCATATCATTCTCCATATCATTGTCGAATTTCACGGTGGCATCATTCCTTGTTCTCAAGATATACGTCCTGAAAATGGCAAAAACAATAAAAAATTGGGATTTCAATTCCATTTCGACTTTCCGACCGGATTTTGGGAATTTTCTTGATCATAGATGGAAAGAACACATCATTCTCCATATTGTTGTCGAATTTCACGGTGGCATCATTCCTTGTTCTCAAGATATACGTCTTAAAAATCGCAAAAACGATAAAACATTGGGATTTTAATTCCATTTCGACTTTCAGACCGGATTTTAGGACTTTTCTAGATCATAGATGGAAAGAACACATCATTCTCCATATTATTGTCGAATGTCACGGTGGCATCATTCCTTGTTCTCAAGATATACGTCTCAAAAATGGCAAAAACAATAAAAAATTGGGATTTTATTCCATTTCGACTTTCCGACCGGATTTTAGGAATTTTCTCGATCATAGATGGAAAGAACACATCATTCTCCATATTGTTTCAAATTTCAAGGATCATTCCTTGTTCTCAAATATACGTCTTAAAAATAACGAAAATAATAAAAAATCATCGGGGTTTTAATTAGTTTTCGACTCTCCGACTGACCCTAAATCCCCCCACATACCAATATTTATCACAAAACTCGTCCGTCATCTTGAATGAAATGATTTTGACATGAAATCATAATCTCCGACCTCAAAACCCCTCATACCAATTTTGAATCGGACCACAAATCTCGTCGGACGTCTTGGAGCCGCCATTTTGCTGTTTTGCCAACAAAAATTCTCTAATACATTGTCAACGGAATTATAACCACCTGCAAAAGTTATCGGGGTTCAACTTTACTTGCAAGATTTGACCCAAACTAACGAACAAATACACAAGTGGAAAAACTTAATAAAAGCTTGTGAAATGATATTTGATAACCATTGAAAAGACCACATAATTTTTCATAATCTGGTAGAATTCCAATGTGACTTTTTCCTTCGTTCTTGAGTTACTTGACATCATGTAGATTCATTAATAATATCCGAATTTTCTTGCTTCATTCTCAAATTATAAATTTATTTAACTGTGATACATAGGCACAATGGTTTTCATTCTATTACGTTCATTTCAAACTCTATTTGTGAGATTCCTCACCTCAAGAACCATAAAAAATAATTTTGAACTGCATGAAATCCGCCCCATCAAATCGTTGCTGGCAACGATTTTTCCAGAAACGTTGCTGACGAATTCGTTGCCAACTTCACTCACATTGATTATTCCAAAATATATCGAAGAATTCGCCCTCCACCCAACAAAAATTAGGAAGACATCCCCACCATTGACATTATAGCCAGTATCGAAGCTAACATAACAAAAGCCCCTGAAAACGTAAAAAATTAACTTAGATGCCATATAGTTAAAACAATCACCAACTTCAAGAAAAAATTAAAAAACGTAAAAAGTAAGTCAAACAACACACAAAAAACTTCTGCTTAAAATATCAAAAAAACCAAATTCTTCCTAAGAAATAACCCACAGTTAATTATTATTAAACCTGACAAAAGTAACAAAACTGTCATAATGAACAAGAAAGACTACGAGCTAAAAATGGAAGACCTATTAAATAACAAAAATACTTACAAAAAAATTAAACATAATAAAAAAAACATCTACGAAAATAAAAACAATGATCGAATCAAAAAACGGCAAAAACATAACCTAATAACAACCGAAATAGAACAAAAATTGAAAATGCAACACCATTAAAAATACACGGACTCCCAAAAGAAGGAATCCCACTCAGATTCATTGTATCCTCAGTACAATCGCCATTTCACAAGTTATCTGAATTCCTCAGTGATAGTATATCAGAAATTACGGAAAAAAACTACATAAAAGACAGTTTTGTATTTGAAGAATTCATTGATACAATAACATTACCTGATAACTACATACTAATTTCCTTGGATGTCATACCAACATACCTATAAACCTTGTTGAACACACATTAGAAAAAAATGGCAAATATTGAAAAACTACCCTACTTCACCATCAGATTAATTTACCAAAGCAATAAACCTAACATTGAAAAACAATTTTTTCCAATATAAAAAGGAATATTATGAACAACTGGATGGATTCGCAATGGGTTCTTCCATATCAAGTTTCATTGCCCAATTAATTATGGAAACATTAAAAGAAACAATCATAAAAAAGTTGTACTTCCATATACCTTTCTTCAAGAGATACGTCAACGATTGCATTATCACATCAAACACAACTCCAGGAATACATTCCCCTATCACTCCCAAAAACAGCATCAAAATACTCGACCATCTCATCACCACTGTGAACATGACTTTCTACCGAATAATTCCGATTGATACAACTAATTGTCACATTCGCCCTCTCGAATAGGGGAGAGTTGCTTAATTTGAACCGCCACCTAAATTGAACCACCTAAATAAATCCTTATTGAAGGACAGGTTATGTATGCCATCTGATGTCCAACTACTGAAGTTTGTGGTCTAAAACTTACCCACAGTCAGGGTTACTATATATATATATATATATATATATATATATATATATATATATATATATATATATATATATATATATATATATATATACTGACAGGGTTACGGCATAAAACAGCTTTAGGAGAGTTCGGGTGACCAGACGTAAGTTGAGGAAAGTGTGCCACTGCTGCCAACATATACTAATTATTTAGGTTTTTATTGTATTCATCTTTGTTCATCTTGAATGTTCATCCTTGTTACTCTTCGAAATTTGAAAATAAGTTCTATAAAGTTGGCGATTCTGGCACACATTAGACGTCATCAAAATGGAGGTTTCGCCGTAACCCTGTCAGTATTATATATATATATATATAATAACCCTGCCCACAGTCAGGGTGCCAGAATCGCCAACTTTATAGAACTTATTTTCAAATTTCGAAGAGTAACAAGGATGAACATTCAAGATGAACAAGGATGAATACAATAAAAACCTAAATAATTAGTTATATGTTGGCAGCAGGGGCACACTTTCCTCACCTCACGTCTGGTCACCCAAACTCTCTTAAAGCTGTTTTATGCCGTAACCCTGTCAGTATATATATATAGTAACCCTGCCCACAGTTACATTTCGGTGTTAGTTGGTGACTGTTGCTGGCAACGTAATTTTCATTTTTGTATTGTTGACTCTAATATTTCAGTACACTTACTTAAGGGATTAACAAAAAGTTTATTCAGGTAAGTACTTTTTGTTATTCTAGTTATGTTTGTTAGAGTATTTTTGACGTATCTTGTGAATATAAAATGTAAACAACTGTAAATAAAAATTTTAGGTTAACTTAAAAAAGAAATTGTGTTGTTTCCTAAATTGAACCTAGAATGGGATTCTAAAATTGAACCGGTTCAATTCAAGAAACGTGTTAGGAAGTAATTTTTTTTTATTTCTATTTCCATATTGGTATATCTAAAAGTTTTTTTATTATTTCTTCTTGAATTAAATAATAAGAATAAAATATTTTCAGGATAATGTCACAGACAAAACGAGGCAGATATGGTGAATGGTCCGAAAAGGATATGGAAATGGCCATAAAAGCTTACAAAGATGGAGTTGGATTAAATGAGTGCCAACGAAGATTTAAAATAAATAAATCAACTCTATTAAGACATATTCGACAAACAAATAAAATCGCAAATAATTGCATTAAACGAATGGGTACAAGAAATGGTATTAATGTTGAAATGGAAACATTATTAGTCAAACACATTCTAAAGTTTGAAGAAGTGTAATTTGGTTTAACAATAAAAGATGTCCGAAAAATTGCATTTCAACTGGCATAAATTTAATTAAAAAAAATGTATTGCTGGAAAAAAATTGTTTCATGGCTTTATGAGACGTCATAAGGAATTATCACTCAGACAACCAGAATCTACTTCGCTTGCACGAGCAAGAGGATTTAGCAAGGAAAAAGTAACAGAGTTTTACAAACTTTTGGAAACGTTAGTTGACAAATATAAAATTGATGCGAACACAATATTTAATGTTGACGAATCCGGGTATTGCACAGTTCAAAAAAGAATGCAAAAGGTTATTGCTAAAAAAGGCCAAAGACAGGTGGGTGGAATTACTAGTGGTGAAAGGGGAGTTAACACAACAGTTGTGTGCTGTGCTAATGCTGCTGGCCTTTATATCCCCCCTATGATAATTTTCAAAAGAAAAAGGTATGCTCCTGAATTGGCAAAAGGTGCTCCCAGTGGAAGTATTTGTCAGATTTCTGACTCGGGTTACATCACCTCTGAATTATTTCTACTTTGGCTTAAACATTTTCACAAAGATGTTCTTTTGCTATTAGATGGGCATACAACACATAGCAATAACTTGAAAGCTTTAGAATTTTGTCGCGAGAATCATATTTATCTTATTCAGCTAGCCGCACATACAACAAATAGACTCCAGCCCTTAGATGTAGCATTTTTCAAACCACTACAAAGTTACTTCGTGCAGGCACAAGATTCTTGGTTGAGGGCTCATGTTGGACAGGGGATTTCAGCTCACAATATTTCAGAACATATTAGTGAAGCATATGGAAGGGCAGCTACTGTGGGAACAGCTGAAAATGCTTTTAAAGCAGCAGGTATTTGGCCTGTCAATATGAATCTTTTTCCAGACCACTTGTTTGCACCTTCCCTTGCAGTCGAGCGACAACTAGAGAAAGAAAATTCCGAAACACAAAAAATACCTGAAGACGAAACAACACCAAAATTTAATAGTCAGGCTGGTCTGTCTTCATCTACCATTGTGTTCGAAACAAACAAAACACCTGAAGACAAAACACTACCAATATTGAAAAATAGTCAGGCTGGTCCATCTTCATCTACCATTGTGTCCGAAACACACAAAACACCTGAAGACAAAGCACCACCAATATCAAATAGGGCTGGTCCATCTTCATCTACTATTTTGTCCGAAGTCAGTCCTAACACATTTAATAAAAGTTTAGAAGAGATATGTACCCTTCCAAAGAATTCTGAAGTCAGTGGTAATACAAAAAAAAGTCATTAGCTGTAGAACTGACTAGTACACCATACAAAGATGAGTTGGTTGCTAAAAAAAGAAGTAAAGAAGGTTAGAAAATTCAAAAATAAATAAGAAGAGCAAGAAAACTGAAGAAGCTATTCAAACTATAGAATCAAATTTGTTCAATAAAGCAAAAGGATTGATTAAAAACAGAAAACCGAAACAAAAGCCAAAAATACGACACAGAAATACTCAAAAAAAAAAGATTGGAGGAATCAGTTGATTCAAGCGAAGAAGAAGATGAAGATGCGCTGTGTTTGTATTGTCACGATTCTTATTCCAACTCTGTTGCGGAGGAAGGATGGGTTAAATGTCAAGTGTGCTTAAAATGGGCACATGAAGTGTGCAGGAATCGAAGAAGACGAGATTTTGATCTGTGACATATGTAAACATTAATTTTCAATATGGGTTCAAATTAGGTTACTAGTGGTTCATTTTAGGCTACCGGTAGCCTAATTTGAACCATTTTCCTCAAAATTGTTTTATATTTGGGATTCAAAAATGTTTTGTTTTTTGTTCTTTTTGTTCGGTAAAAATAAAAGTTTATATATTTCTCTATCGCTTGAGCTTAAAATGTGTGCTAACAATTCAGTAATACCGGAAGTATTGTCATTTCTTTTGAAGTGGTTCAAATTAGGCAACTCTCCCCTACCTTCCATTGCAAAACCGCATGAAGACAACCAACACAACAAGCAACGTTTTTAAAAAACAATCAGAAAGCATGGTTTCACACTCTCACTTCTTATTTCAGAAAAAATGCCTACAAAATAATATGCACTTTTGTAAAGCAACATAAATATTAAAAATGTCCCCGGCTAGGGGTAATTTTACTAAATTGATGTTGTCTACAAGAATCCAAAACCCAAGAAATATATATATATATATATATATATATATATTTTGTTTTTCCTTTCTTGGAAATAAACAACTAACAATATATAAATATATACTTGAAATGGGGAGCTCACCTTATATTGGATTGTTACATATCTAGTTCTCGTCATCGTAGAGAGATGAAATACATACAAGTTCTCAAGTCCAATCATAAGCTTTCAAACAAAAATGTTTCATTACAATCGGCGCAGTAGTTTTTGTGTGATGCTCGAACAAACGAATAAACAAACAGACAATTACAATTTTTTTATTTTAATAATAATAATTTGTTTATTTTACTCATTGAAAAGTACATAACAGTAGATCAGTACAGTAACGAGAAAGACGTCACATGATGCTGTGTGAATAAACATGTTTTCATCATTTTTATATTCATATATAAAATTCACACACACATACCTATATATCTTGGAGGAATTGAACTAAAGAGTGAAAAACATGTAAGCACACTAAAGTAACAAAACCCTTTAAACGTCATATATATATATATATATATATATATATATATATATATATATATGTAGGGCCCACACGTTACATGTAAACTTAAAATCCACGGTATAAATTGAAAATCATGATCAGGTCGAAATGAAAAGCACATAACCTAACGAGCCCAATGAGGAAAATTCATATGGACACTACAAAACGGCTGCAAGAGTGGTAACGTACGAAAAGGTGAGATGGGCCATGAAGACCTTCTCACCATTTAAATCAGGGGAGGATGGTATTTTTCCGGCCCTCCAAGAGGGACTGGATATTATTATCCTCCTACTTATAGGAATACTTCGATCGTGTCTGGCCCTGGGCTACATACCAGAGGCATGGAGGCCAGTTAGAATCGTATTTATTCCAAAACCAGGGAAAACTGACTACTCCCAAGCCAAGGCGTACCGACCCATCAGCCTGACGTCCTTTCTTATGAAAACCTCAAAGGCTGGTAGATCGGCACATCAGAGAACAATCGCTGCAGAGTAATCCACTACACAAGCAACAGTATGCCTACCAAACAGGAAAGTCCACAGACACAGACACCATCTGACACACAGGATAGAGAGAGTACTGACTAGTGGATAATCCGCAAAGGGGGTCTTCATTGATATAGAAGGAGCATTTGACAACACGTCATTTGAGTCTATATGCCACGCCGCGGCTAGGCATGGGGTCGATCCAACCCTGATCAGGTGGATCGAGGCCATGCTATCGCAGCGAGTGGTAACGATAGAACTAAACGGGAGAACCATCGCTGCCATAGTATCAAGAGGGTGTCCACAGGGAGCTAAATAAGTCAGGACAGTACACACAACCGTATGCAGACGACTTGGTCTTGCTGGCTCAAGACCAACCGGTTAACCTGCTGGGAGAAATAACCATGAAAGCTCTCAGCAGAGTAGAACAGTGGTGTTCTACCAGAGGGTTAAGTCAATCCAGAAAAAGCCGTCTTGGTACTCTTTGGAGTCATCATGGATTCCGAGCTGATCTGGAACGAGTATATTATCTATTGAAACCATGTTGAGAGTCCTAAGTAAACAAAGAAGTGGATTTAATATAAATTTTTCCGTATTTAAACTGAAACAAAATCTGTTACCTGAGTATATCTGTGATAAAATTAACGTTTTTAGAGTTGTACATGATTATAATACTAGAAATTGACTTTATTGAACTGGTTAGATGTAACACTCTGTTCTATACGAAGGCTTGATTGAGCTTAATAAACCTGTGACTATTAAAAACTGTGATAATTTAAACCAGTTCGAAAAGCAGTCCAGAAAAAAATTGTTTATAACAAAAAGTTAGTCTATTTTTAATGTCTAACTGAAAACAACTTCTTCCCCGGCTAAAGCCACGCTGAATATTGAACTACATCTGATAGATACTTCGAAAGGACCCTAGCTTAAAAGAAAAATCTGGAAGTAAAAATTTTATTTTTAAATCCAGTCTTAATTGAGAACTCATATAGATGAATGAGATGAAGAAAAATGTTTTCCCAGGAGGAGAACTCACCAGAAATCATTTGTAACATCGATGCAAGACTGGCATCACATTCACTAGGTCTTCAATACATTTCTGTCACTTATAATTGCACGAGAGGTTTGTATTTTATCGGGTAAATTTGAGTTGTTCAATGAGAAACTGTTGCCTAGCAATTAGACACGAAAAACTGTCAACTATTAAAAACGCGACAACGAAGGTGGAGCGTTTCTAGGTTGATAGATTTTTGAGTCGAATTGCTAAAGGAAACAGTTTAGAATTTGAACAACACAAATTTACCTGATATCAATACAAACATCGAGTGTAATTCGGCAGGACAATTTAATGGTTAAGAAATTTAGAAACATATCAATGCAAACTTTATTCATGAAACATTAAAAATAAACACATTTCTATTTGAACGTACAATTATTAAAAACGCAGTTATTGAAATTCATACTAGGAACAGTGATGTCGCTGCGGGTGCCACAGCTAATCGTTTCTGTAGTAGATGTTGAAGTTTTTTTTTCCAAACGAATTGATTGAATAATACTCTTTGTCAACTTGTAAGTATGGTTTAATTGTTGATGAATTGCTGTGTCCTGTTATTTTTATTAGAGCTAGTTCTTCAATTCGGCTTTTACTTAATTCGCTAACTGCTGCCGCTCGATTTGAGCGATTTGTAATTTTGACACGTTTGACATCTATACCAATACGTTCCAATCGGCACATTCTTATACCAACCTTCAGAATTTTACTTCTTCCAAAAGGGATTTGGTGTAAGAAATACTCTGTCCAATGTTATAAAAGTGTCTCGTTTTTCCATTAACCTTTTAAATAAACGTATTGGGTAAATATCTTCCTCTAAAATATTAGGCGTAATCCATTTGCTTCAATGAATTATTGTTACCGCCTTGTCTCGTTTTCGAAAATAGAGGATTATACTCGATACGTCCAGTTTCTTTTCCATTATTTTCAATTTCAGATACGAAATAAGTGGTTTTGCTGTAAGCTGCTTCCCCGCGCCAAGCTAATTCAAACGCCAAAATGTTATATAATTCATTTTGAAGTCCTTTCGGTTCATTTTCGTCATATAATCTGCAATTACTTCAGATTTATTAAGAGCTGATGCACTAGGTTTTCTCTTTTCGGGTTGTGCTTGTAGTATTTTACGTTTAGCATTACGTGCAGCTCGCGATGAATTAAACTGAATGTCGGTGAAAGGGTTAAATACAATGTTGAATTCGTTATAATATTTACTTTGTAGCCATTTAGCGGTGGTGTTCCAAATTGTTGCAATTTCACATTCAATTTCTCGATGGAAGTACCTGGCTCAAATTTATATCTTTCTGCATCGCAAAACGTAGAAAATTGTCGTCAGATTGATGATTGCGTCGTAACTGTATTAGTAGGTACACAGGTATTAACAATTTGACTAATTTCGGCGTTTGTAGACTCACCGAATAAGTGTTGACAAACATGTCAAACTATTTATTTTGGCAACCAACACCGCCATATTTGATAAACAAATGAATAAGTGAAAAAACTACTAGTGCATTTGTCGCTGTAAAAGTTGCAGCTAACTTTTGCCGCTGTCAAACTGACAATTGCACTGTGGCATATGCGATTTTTTATACATGGGTTGAATTGTCACTTATAATACCACAAGAGCTTCAAAATTATCGGGTATTTCCCGATAGGTTCGTTGCAAACAAATTAAGGAGTCAAGTTTTTCAGGTTAAAAAATCACGAGCGCGAAGCGCGAGTGATTTTTCCTGAAAAACTTGACGACTTTATTTGTTTGCAGGGAACCTTGAGGGAAATGCCAGATAATTTGAAGCTCGTGGTATCGAGATATTTTTCCGTCCCAAAAGTAGTAAATTGGTTCCAAACTGTTTTTTTGCCTCTCCGTATTAATGGGAACATTTCCTTTGACTTTTTATCGATGGTGGACAGAGAACAAACTCCAAATCGACTCATTTTCATGCAAAATCTCCAATTGTCACAATTGAATTCAACCTGTCAGTTTGAAGTGTGGTTAATTTGACTGGATCATGTTTTGTTTTTTATATATAGCAACTACCAGAGAAAATTTTCAAAAAATTATCAGTATAATACCATGTAGGTTGTACCACGTGACGTCGAATGGTGCAATTCTATTGGTCGATATTTGGGTCGGAAAAATAATCAACGAAAATTTATTTCACGCTTTGAAAATCTGAAAATTCTCCGTCCGCTTGGAGTGGCATTTGGCTAGCGTGACGTCACGAAACTGTTGGTACTCGGACCGGCCATATGCATTGTCTGGAAATGACAGTCGATGAAGAACTCAAAACGTTTCCTGTTTGGATTGTGCAGCTACGAAAGGTAAAATTATAAGACGAATCGATAGTAATGGGAATAATATTATTAAAATCGAGAGAATCGGGATATTTTAAAGATTTTTTTTTTGGAAATATCCCTGTTCGTTTGTGATGGAACTATGCAAAAATACATAAAAAATTGAGTTATTTCCAATATTCGTAGAGTGTACTATATTCATATTTATTTATTCACGTAATTTTGGGAACTTCCAACTCTAAATTAATTGCACTTATTTTTTTATGCTGTCGGAAACTAACCGAAAATTCATTAAACTTGTCAGTAACTTTTGTAACAATATTTTTTAAGCAGCAGCCCTTCTTTTGTTTTCAGGGGATTGCGATAGCTTTTTTAATGTCGTTATATCGCCGGAACGAAGAACCTGCTATTACCGAAGTATTGTGCTATTGGAAAAAATCCGTTTTGTGTACACTAGAAACAACTAAAAAATTACCTGCTGTTACCGAAGTATTGTGCTATTGGAAAAAATCCATTTTGTGTACAGTAGGAACAACTATAAAACTCATAAAAGTATCCTAATTCGATAATTCTGCTGTTGTTTCTGTGCCATACACAAATGATGCGAAAACTTTTTACGCGAATTTTTAGTGACAGCTCAGGATAAACAAATTGTTTTCTCGATATTATTATAATATTAAAGAGCGTGAAATCATGCGTTTGTCTATTCATCAAATCATCATAAAATTTAAAAAAATCTGCAGAAGATAGGATCAATGGGCCCAACAGTATTGTGACGTCACGCTCTCTCCCCAAGGTCATGGAGGCGTTTTGAAACTCGGCGTTTTCAAAACGCTGTAGCATTCTCAAAAGTTGTTAGAGAAACATAGGGAAAAATGTAATGATAATGTCGTATGCGTAGATTCCAAATATGCAATAAAAAATTTGTATGTCACAACCTAATTGAGAGACACATTTTCTAGAAGCAATCTCACTTAGCAAACATGGGGAAAAAATTGAAATATTTCTTTCGGAGTGACACTTGAATTCAGTGTTTTTGAGTCGCAGATGATTCCACATCTGATTTTATGAACACCCGTTCATATTTTCTAACAAATCAACCCAAAGGAAAGCCTGTTCTCTCGTTCGTCAGTCTTCAACCAACTATGATTAGGGTTGACAAAGTAAATAAATTTTTTTGTAGTTTTCAAATTATCTCAATCCATTTTTTTAACCATTTTTTTTCACAATAATTAATCATTTTATAAACAGATTATTACTCTTATAAAGCCGTTTCAACTCCTATTCAGTCGATAGAAAAACATATATATTGTGTATCATTCATTATGTAGGAGGTTCTCAATAATAAATAAATAAATTGGGGAATTAATCCTTCTCAAGAATACAAATTTTTTATGTGAGCCATATAAAGGAGTATTTCTGGAGTACACAACTTGATCATCTCCACCATCTTCATATCGTCAGCTTCCTTTTCTTCAGTAAAAGTACATGCTCGTTGAATATTTTATTATAGCTGAAAAATTATTCAATTCTATATAACAATATTTTCAGCAAGTTTCAATATATATGAGGGGAAACATATTCGATCCGATTGTCTTCATTGGAACTCTAGACTTCCTTTGATAAAAACATAAACACTGATTTCATTTCAGAAAATGGTTTGTACAACCTTACGACCCACTGCGTTGCCATATATTGAATTGGAGACATGGGAGGGCTGCGCTAAGTTTGTTGGAGAACATCTCAAGTATGAACTGCTGGATGATGCAACTTTATTGGTGAGTCATTTATGATTTTCAAGTAGTTTTATGTTGATTAGATTGTTTGATCCTCTCTTGGTAGTCCTGTAGGATATTCTAGTCATCTGGTACACCAAAAAATTTATTTGGAGGTATTAGCATAAGTTTCCCAGTTCAGGCCGGCCAATATGCTATGCTAGAAAATACGTCACTTATGGCGGTTTTTGCGATTTTGGCGAATGACTCAAGAGGGAGTTCCCTCCGATCAAATAAGACAAAATAGATGGGGATCACAATACAAGACAAGTAAGAAGACAAGTAAATAGACAGGAAATTCATTAATAATGAATGACCGTAGTTTCGGTATATTCATGATAGCAATAACTAGTTGTTTTAAGATCATATATGAGTGAGAGTTTAGTATACATCAGATCATCCATATTGCGTAGTTGTAAAAATGTTTTACTAGGCCGTATGCCGGAATAAACAGGACAGTCAAATAGACTATGTTCGAAGGTGTATTGCAAGTTACAGATTGTACATAGTTCTTCTGTATGTAGTGTCTCGCTATAAGCCCGAATTTGCGCAAGAATTCTGCTATGTGTATTGGACAGGAAATCTTCAAATATTTTTGACTGGTGCCATAAAGCGTTAGCGACCGGTAGATATGGGGATAACCTGAGTGATTCAAGTTTCCTAGGTCATTACTGAGTAGCGTGTCCTTATAGAATTTAATAATATGGCTGATTTGTTTGAAGGTTGTAGACGATGTGCGTTCCACTTATAAGCCTGCTCTGCAGATATTACATATTCCTTGTCTTGAACAGTTGTATCTTGGGTCTACTTCATTCAGGAGTGACAGCTGCAGTAGGTAGCACAGTATTTTCCATATTGTTCAAACTAGCAAGCCAATAGAAGGCTGATTTCATGATAATAACACTAGTTTGATACGAGCCTGTTTCCAAACGAACAATATAATCAGGAGTGTTTTTTTATAGCGATACCAGGCGCTTGAAAAACCCTACTTGGACTCTTACTATTAATTCCGCGTACCATAATCGCCACACACCGATGCCATATGATAAAGACGATAGTAAAATGGAGTTTTATAATTTAATTCTGGAATCCCACGTGTTAATTTTAGAGCGACACATTAAATTCATAACTGAACCTATTGCTTGAATACTCTTGGCCGTGACTTCCAAAATACCGTGCCAAAGTGTAATTTTCAACCTCTTCAATCGGTTCATTGTTGAAGTAGAATTAAGAATAGTGTGACCGATACCCCCTTTGCTGTATACCATTATTTTTGTTTTCGCCGTATTCACTTTCAATTAATTTTCTAAGAAGTATGATTCTAGGGCTGTGAATCACTTAGAATTACAATGTCATCTGCGTACATCAACATCAGCACATCATGTTCCCCATCAATATGCACCCGCAAATCCCTTGGAGTAAAAATGTTCCATATCGGAAAGATAAAGAGAAAACAATATCGGGCTTAGCGATTCACCCTGTGAAACGCCTTGTGTAATATCATGAGTTTTAGTAAATTCATTTTTAACCCTAACCCTAATAGCATGCTCGTATAAACTCTTAATTTTACGTATATATTTAGCACTGAGTCCTAAATTATATGATTCATTCCACAAAAGAGATTGACTGACGGAGTCAAAGGCTCTCTTGAAGTCCAGGAACGCGCAGCATATATTGTTCGACCACGTCCGAGATCTCTTCGAGAAATATTGCGGAATCTAGATAATCGTGACCCGCATCAAAGCAAGTTAATTCAGAGATTATCCTTGGGGTGTATATGCCATCGTAAAATGTTTCCCAGTCTTCAATTGAAATAGTACTATCATTCTTATCACATCTGAATATTTTCAAGGTTTAACAAAATTTATTTTTATTTTGAGTCTCGCTAAGAGTTCTCACGATTCCTTTTTCATACTCGTCCTTTTTTGTTTGGTTTTTGTAAGTATACTTATGTACTGTAATTTGTTTTATTTACAAGCGGTCTGTTAACTCAAAAACAAACACATCGAAATCATTTATTTAACACGAAAATAATACTACAAACAGTTCATATATTCAAATTGAAAATTAGAAATGCAATTATTACAATTAGCAATATTCAAAGCCGGCAAATGTTTCGTTGAATTACTATGATATTTATTTTCTCTAGTAATTGTACTAGGTTGTTCCTAAGCGTTTATCTTTGATGTTGTGTATCACGATCCCTTGACACAATCTTGTTAGCAATATTTTTTCATGCAAGTTTTGATTTTTTCAATATAACCTTCCGGTACACTGCTTGTTTTCCAGCCAGCGTTAACTTAATGTTGGTTAAGTTTTCATTTGCTTCAGCTAAAAGAGTGGCGGAACTACGCCGAAAACAATGTCCCGTGTATTTACTAGCATTGGGTAGCCCCAAAAACACTGCAATATTTCGAGGCATTTGACCATATTGACTTCATATTTAAAAAAAACACAAAAAATCTTTTGTGTCCAGTAGATATTTCCTGTAGAGCCCAAGAAAGCTGGGCATCGGTTTCTTCCTATCCACAACCATAAACATTCCCTCTACCTTCTTTTTGATTCTTTTATGCTGACTAGTGGAGTGAACCACTAGAAAATCTGGTGCGCGAGGGTAAAAGTTGAGTTTGAAAATAGTTTGAATAAGTGTCTTGGCGTCATAAATAAAGTACCGATTCTAGGGTTAATAGTTATTATTCCCAACCCTAGAAAAACGCTTTACAAAATATCAAACAGCGCTTTCTCATTGGACTTCGATTTCTCAATTTTGTGAAAACAACCTTTCTACTGGAGCATATGAAGTATGAAACACGATGATAACGACTTTCACATTTGATGTCGCCGCAACTTCACAACTTCAGAGATCATTCACCTAATTGTATGCGTGTTATTTGGAAAAATGATTACTCCCAGTGCATGGGGGCAATGTAAGAGAGCGCAACGGAAAGCAACTTTGAGTTAATTATTTGAGCTTCCAAGAAAAATCTAATGAGTGCGAGGTTACCAGTTATCACTTTCTGATATAAATTCAATAATTGGAGAAACGGGTGAATTTAGGAAAACAAATAAAAAACTTGTTTGTTCTGAATGGCATGTTGTACAAAAACCCCTCGGGAACACCCTTGTATTTTTCATTTAATAAATATATAGAATTGCATTCAATATGCACCAAAAAGTATAAAAGAGTTTTCTAGCTTCCACAGAGTGTTTCAAATATTTGTATAGTGAATTCTCAGATTTCTTGGTTTGATGTACCTAAAGATAGAAGTGTGTGGCGATTATTGCAGTGCTTTGTTATAAATTAGGTCCAGGGCCGATCCTAGCAGGTGTGTAGCGCATGCACCGCACGCGGGCGGCCAAAAGGGCGGCCGCGAGGAGGCCCGCAGTCCGCATTCAGTTATAAACAATCAGCTATTTTTTGAAAGAAGAAAATTAAACGTCAGTGCTCAGTTGTGTTTGTGTTGGTCTATTGTCCATTAGTATCTTCTCCTACTCTCATCTACACATTCTTCATTTGAGAGCAAAATTCATGGAGAGCCGGCAATGCAGCATATTGAATTTTCTATAAAACCAAGGGCCATTTTTGACACGACTAGGTTTGGTTCCTGTGGCGGGCGGCGTTTATTTATTTACGTATATCTTTACAATGTCGTTGAACGGCGAAAATTTTAAAGAAACGGCGAAACCAAAAAAAGGGTGCTGTTCGCCGAGCGGCTTTTTTTCAAAGGTTCGCCGCTGCGGCCTCCTTCGACATTTTTTCCGTGCCAACTTATTGTAAAGACTATATAATATATATATATATATATATATATATATATATATATATATATATATATATATATTATATATATATATATCACAGTGGCACGCGGCTGCAGGTCAATGGTCAAAAGAAACTTTATTTTAGCGGTTTTCTTTTATAGATAAGAAATGGATTGTTTCGACAAAGTTAAAGGGATGCGGCATCGGAATTTTTTTGCACTTCGGCACTATATATAAAACCATTTTCATTTCAAAATATTCATTTAATTTGAATCAACATACAATAAGACTGGTCATAAACACAATCAATTGCAAGTGTAAGTTAATATTGGAAATTAGTGACAAAGTGTTGCTGTTGAGTATCGTTTAAATATTTAAATCATAACTGTGGTAAGTACAAAGCTCTTTAACTGATTTATGAACGAATGAAATGTTGTACAGGGTACTTTCTAATTAGATACAAAAGTGGGCATATTTTAAACCATTTTTGTCGCGATGATTGTTTTGAAAATAAGTACAGAATGTTTGAAAATTCAAAATTTATTTTCAATTCCTTCAAAATTGTTAGCACAAAATATAATTTTTTCAAAATTATAGGTTACCAACCAGGGAGTTTATGAAAATTTTAATTTTACCCAGATTTTGAAAGAGCGCACGAATCATTATTTATTTTAAATAATTTGCTCTAATTTTTTCAACAGGAATGGGGATTTTATGAATAACCCACATTCTCACACTTTGAGTAAAAAAGGAAACAATGGTAGGTATTTTTTAGAGGTCATTTTGATGAATTTCAAAAATTCTGAAGAATTCTATTCATTTTATCTGCATCTGTGAGCCATGATAAAATTTTATCGTTCTTCTTACCTTTACCTTCAGATGTCGTCCTCGTCCAAAACAAAACTAAAAGAGAGTCAGGTGCCTTCTATAGAAAAAGAGAAGAATAGAAGAATAGAAGAAATCTCAAAAACAAGGGAGCATTGAAAAGTATTTTGGAAAACCGGATAAAAGTGAGCCGAACAAAAGGTTTGAATCAAATCGGGAGTTTGATTATTCTCAACCATCAACATCTACCAGTACTAGTGAAACAAACAATAAATCAATGATTTCACACCCGATGAAGGTGATAAAGCTGCAAGATCATCATCAAGCAGTCCCATTCCCAGTGAAGCCGAATGTGAAGATGAGAGCAAAGAGGAAGAGGGCTCTCCCTCAAGAGCACTAGATGATCCAGGTACTTGGCCTAACATTTTGACAAAAAATATATTGATTTATTGGTAGAACACGGCCCCAAACAAGTTGCAGATTTCAAATTCCGATTGATGAGAGTGGCAGAAAATTTAGCTGTTCATATTATAACAAAACTTTAGTGACAGGGAGAAAATAAATCGCGCGTGGTCTGCTATTCCATAAAACTAAATTGTATTTTTGTCTTGTATGTAAATTTTTAGTAGAGATAGTTCAACACAACTTGTGTACTGGCTTTTCTGATTGGCGTCATTGTTCGATAACCTCACAAGCATGAAAATACTCTAAAATACGTTAACTCTATAAGATCGTGGTGCGAAATAAAGACGAGGATGGAAAAAATTGTACTATTGACGCGGAACAACAAAATGTTTACAATAGAGAGAAAAGCGATGGCGCGCTATCATTGAAAGAATGATTGCTGTAGTACAATTTTAGCCAGTCAAAATTTGCATTCGGGAGAAACTAGTACGGATTGTATCATAGAGATAATGGTTATTTTTAAAACAGTAGAGATGTTGGCCAAATTTGAACCAGTTATTTCAGAACACCTTAATAATATCAGTAAATACAAAGATAAAAACACGTATTCCACACTACTTAGGGCAGCATTTTCAAAATGAAGTAATTCATATTCTAGCCGAATCTATTCGTAATGAGATAACACGCATTGTCAAAAAAGCCAAATTTACATTATAATTTCGACTCTACGCCCGATATTATCATACAGAACAAATAACGTTTGTGATTAGATGTGTGAACACTACTGATGGTAAAAGTAAAGTAGATATTTTAGAATTTTTCTAGGATTTTTTCAGTAACTAATACCACTGGAGAAGGTCTGTGCAGTTTTCTATTAGAGAAGCATTACCTAGTCTGCAGCTCGAGTTAAAGATATACGGTCAGGGCTACGACAATGGATCGAAATGAAGGGGAAAAATATAGGCTTCAGAAACGATTCTCGATATCAATCCTAGAGCATTATACGTCCCGTGGCGGCTCATACCTTAAACCTCGTCGTTAATGACGCCGCCAGCTCCAGTGGTGAAATTTCTGGATTTTTGATATGGTACAAGAGGTATATAATTTTTTTCTGCGTCCCCATATCAATGGGATTTACTAAAAAATACGTGAAAAGTCTAACTTTGAAACCATTATGAAACAAGGTGGCAAAGTCGTATCAATGCTATTAGACCTCTAAAGCAAGACCTCAAAAACATTATTACCGCATTAAATGCCTTAATTGAAGATTCCACCAGAGACGCGAAAACAAAATGGTGCAAAATCAAAATTGAAAATCTTGAATCATTCAAATTTTTGTGTTCAATTTTGATTTGGCATGATTTATTATCAAGAATTAATGTTCTGAGTAAAATGCTTCAATATCCAAATTAAACATCGCGGAATGCATTGAAGGCTTAGATAATTTAAAAAATATTTTGTTTCACAAAGATCAGACGATAATTTCAAAATATTTGTCTAATCAGCCACAACACTTGCTAGAGATTTAGGTATTGATCCCGAATTTCCAAGTTCGAGGCTCAGAAAAAGGTCCGTTTATTTGATTACGAGGGCAGTGATGAACCCCTTTTGAATCCCTTCCAGCAATTCAAGACCTTTCTATTTTGCAATTTTGATCACATGAGTTCTTCGGTAAATGAAAGATTTACATTATTATCTGAGTGCTTTTCAATATTCTGATTTCGTATGAGTTTCACAACATTTCTAGTGATGATCTCATGAAAGCCTGCATGGTACAGGAGGAAGGAAGTATCGTGAAAGATATAGACGGTATATAACTGTTTAATGAAATAACTTCATTCAAAGATATTTTCCAGGTAAGAAACAGCCAATTGAGGTATTAGGAAATCATAGTCAAAATGATCTCTCATTTCCTGTTTTCCTAATTTTGCTCTAACAATAAGATTTTTTTAACCTTTACCTGTTTCTGTGGCTTCAGGAGAAAGAAGTTTCAGCAAATTAAAAATTATTAAAAAATTACTTGAGAAATAATATGACACAAGAAAGGCTTTCAGATTTGGCCATCATCTCTATCTGTGAAAAATAGATTTTACGGAAATTATTGATAAATTTGCCACCAGAAAGCTAGGAACGTTATTTTATAATTAAGTAATTATAATGATTAGGTACCTAGTCTGTAGACTGTAGAACAACTGATTTATATACTTTTCGTTGGTATACGCACTGAGTATGTCCAAAATCGTGTGTGTGAAATAGGCGTTATACATGTAGATGAGTTTAAGAGTTTGTAACGTCAACGTTAAATATTAGTCAAAATAAGAAAAAATCTCTGAGGGGCGGCACATCTGGTATTTAACGCGGGCGGCCAATACCCTCTAGGATCGGCCCTGTTAGGGTCTGACGCTTCCATCTCGACAATCAAAATCATTAATAATATGAATTTATTGAAAAAGCAAGTGAAACACTGGATCTATCAAGAAAAGAGGGAAAAAATTCACAAACTGATTGAGAATCCTTCATTATGACAATTTCTGATATTTTACCTCACTTTATCCATGCCTAAAACATAAAAAAGTTAATATATGAATATTTGTGTATGTATACCGAGTGATTCTCTAAGGTGTCTCACCCCTATAACTTTTTTATTATAGAAAATAGAAAAACTAAATTTGGGGGTTGTGTATAATAGTTCAATTTAAATTTTTTGACATATTTACTTGCTTTGCCGTACTTCCGGTTTGACCGGAAATGACCCCAACTTTCCATTTTCGAATGGGACGTCCTATATATTATTACTTATTTCGATCGAGAATGACATTCTAAATCCAAGAACACTTCACTTGTCAATATTTGACAAATAAAGTCATTTTTATTCAAATTTTGATTTTTCGCTCCATTCTTGATCAAGTGACATGGGAAAAATACGACTTTGAGGCTTATGACTTCACACACAAAATTATTTTAATGTCACAAATATGAATTTTTCCAGTTAACTTGATTTTTTCAAATGGAAAGGGGGTGGTTCGTCGACTTGTTGTGAGAGATCATTTTCTTACAAATGATTTGATACCACACACTTTCACTTTATTTTCATTATTTTTCTGAATAATTACAAGAAGCGATCATACCTAATAACAAATAATACGTAGGTATTCGGTATACTTATGCACTAAGTCCTGTTATTCTAGTTATCCGTGACAAAACAATTGAAGCTGTTGCTAGAACTACTTAAACAAATAGGCTAATGAATATGCTGTCACTTTTAAATTTTTTTATGTTTTGCGTAGTTTATAATTTGATATGGAAAATTATACTAGAAGCAAAAAAAGAATGCAACTGATGCTGCTCGAATTTATGCTCAGATATTCCCTAATCGTCACCATCCTACTCGGCATTATTTTCCAAAACTGCAAAGGAAAATGCGAAATGACCAGAAAAAAAAGCCAATAACTTCATCGTCAGTGAAGAAAAAGAAGTAGACGTGTTGGCTTATGTTGAAGTAAATTGTATGGCGTCAATTCGCCAAATTGTTATCGATCATTCAAGTACCAACTACCTACACCAACATCTTCACAATAACGACCACAACCGAAGATTAACTTATTGCAACTGGTTTTTGACTAAATACAGAGATACGTTTTCCATTTGAAATTATTTATTCAGATGAAACTCGATTCACCAACTTGGGTCTATTCAATCGGAATAATAAAAGGTACTGGTTTGAAATAGATAGTCCATACTCGAAGTGAAGTTAAAGATTTTTTGAGGAAAGAAAATCCAAGTCGTCTTCACAGTTTATTTCCACACAGGGATTTGATAAGACATGTTTCGGGCGTATATGAATACAAGAAATTGCTGAAATTGAATGATATTTTAGACCTATTACAAAATGGTACATGGCATGTAACTTACGATAATTTATGTTTTTGGTGATAAAGAAAGAATTAGATTTCCACTACATTGTTATGTAGTATTAGTGAATGGTTCCAAAATTTGGGGCAGGAACCCCAAAAAAGCAACAAAGACAATAACATTATCAAATTCTCAACAGATAGTTACCATACAATGGCGTCTATCTGGTACATTGATGAACAAGAACAATTCAAAGTCCATAGTGGTCGATAATGTTAGAAAAGGTCACCGTGACGCCCTCTCACGGCGGGTGGCCGAGAACTATGGAAGAAACCTTTATAGAAAGTCCATAATGGTCGATAATGTTAGAACAGTAACCATGGCGCCCTCTCACGGCGGGCGGCAAAGACCATGGAAGAGACCTATGAATAGATGTGTAAAAATGAAGAAAACTACAAACTGGTGTATGTGTTCCAAAAATATTGTCATTTAATGTATGTGCGAATAATGGGCGAGCCAAAAGTGGACAAAAATAATTTAAATGTGTAAGGATCTGAAAAAGGGGAGACAATCAAAGTGGATTTGGTCATTGAGAGATATAAACTCAAGATTTTTCAAAGAATTGTTTATGTGAAAAATTTCGGTAAGGTTCATGATCATTCCTTTGTTATAAATATGTAAAAAATCAACATTTGATGCAGAATCAAGATTGTGGTTTTGGTTGATGATGTGGTCGGCAAAAGAGCTATTCGAGCAAATTTGGTCTCAAACAAATTTACATCTGATGCAAGAAGGAAATTTTCAAGAGCGATTTGGTTTCAATTGCTGGATGGGTATTATCGGAGGAAAACTTTTGGGGCCACTAATTTTAGACGGACAACTTACTGCGGAAAGATATCTACAGTTCCTTAGAAATCAAATTAATTATTTCATTGAAGATTTGCCACTGGCTAACCAAGTTGATATCTATTTTCAACAAGATGGAGCGCCACCTCACAATTCTCAAGTCGTAAGAGAACATCTGAATGACACCTTCCCAGAAAAGTGGATTGGCACTTATGTACCTATTCAGTGGCCTGCGAGGTACATTCTTAAGTTGTCATATTTTTTCATAATGTATTATTTCTTTTTCATATTCTAGATCACCAGATCTTACTCCGCTAGATTTTTTTCTCTGGGGAACAATTAAAAATCAGGTGTATAAAACAGCATCAGCTACTCGTGAAGAATTGGAGTATAAAGTAAGGGTGGCATTCCAGAACATTTGAGAAAGTTGAACTTTGCCGTAATCAAGAAGGGGGTCTTTTTGAAAATTTAGAACCTTAATTGACTAATTTGAGACTTTTAAATAATTCTTAAAACGGCTGTGACGTCATAAGCCTCAAAGTCGTATTTCTCCCATGTTATTTGATCAAGAATGAAGCGATTTATACAATCCATTGCATTCTAGATCGAAAAATAAAAATTGGAATCAAAATTACTTTATTCGTCAAATATCGACAAGTGAGGTGTTTTTGGATTTAAAATGTCATTTTCGATCGAAATAAATAAAAATATATAGGATGTCCCATTTAAAAATCGAAAGTTGGGGTCATTTCCGGTCAAACCAGAAGTACGGCAAAGCAAGTAAATATGTCAAAAAATGTAAATTGAACTATAATACACAACCCCCAAATTTCGTTTTTCTATCTTCAATAAGTTATAGGGGAGAATCACCCGGTATATCCATGTATGTATTTATAGTGTACATATATGTGTATGTATATATGTGTATTTCTATGTTAAAATATGTAAACCTGATCGACACTCACAAATGAACCTCATTTTTAACCGACGAAACCAAAAAGGAGGAGGTTCTCTAGTAGACGCGTATATATTTTTTTTTATTCTACTCATTCTGGACGCACAGGTTTCAACCTTTGCCTGAATCTAAGAATAAACATCATATAAACACAGTACGCATATGCATGTAGATTCACTGATGCTTTTACTACAACCCAACTCAAACATACATATCTCAGTATTTTTAGCATATACATTTTATAATAAGACATTTATAACTATATTTTTATTTTTAGTATCAATCCTATCATATCATACTTGGTTGGCATTAACTTTACTAAACCGCCTTCGCAAAAGTGTTCACTTCTAGAAGGTTTGTTTCTGTATATTTCCTCCCATGCTTTTTTCAAATGTACTTGAATATTACTAATATGGAAATAAATATTATTATTATTATATGAAACAAATAAATCTAAGAATGGATCTCACAATTATTGAGATCTGTAGATGAAAACCAAGGAAAACTTTGTCGAATAAAACTATGAATGACAAAGATTTTCATCAAAAAGTGTTGAAGTGTATTGTTCCGGAAACAAAGGGCATGGCCAAATTTTATGTTAATCGGACATGTAGAAGTCAAGAACGAGTTACAATATCCCATTAGATATAAATTAATACAAGTAAAATGATGGGCGTGTAGAATACAATGTACATTTTATAGAAAAAGAAAGCTCAGGAAAAAAAAAATATTTATTTAAAAGGCAAAGATTTATGGCGCCCCATTTGCCACAACTTGGACCAACATCCTACATTCAGTAACCACTTCGCTTACACCACACTTGCAAATCATACCCATAAGCCTGCTTATGTATGGAACTTTAAGAAAAAAATGCGGGATAAATTAGTATTAAGACTAACATCAAAATGATATTTGTAATAATATGCATGGCTTTTAGAACCGACAGGATCTGCTCTCTTTATAATCTTCATCCATTTTTTCTTGAATGGTGTATCAAGTGATTCCATAAAACAGCTTATTAGGTGTTTCCGCACTAGTATTGCACATGGGCGCAACACAATATCTTGAAGACGTTTTTAGTGATAGGTGACTAAAGCGCAAACTGCACAACTCTTTCTTTCTCATTTCTTCTATATTTAAGAAATATCAATAAACATTGGTAGTCATACTCATTGTGTTTTTTCCATTAGGGTTTGAAAACTCGACGGATCTCCGAACCGTAAATCCATTACAAAGAACACGGCAAGTTACTGACCTCCGATCAAGTAACGTAGACTAGATGAGTAATAGACCATCCCTTGCAAAGAAAGTGTTTTTATGTAACAAGAGCCGACACACTCACTGGGTTCTTGGCACGCCGGTAGTTTACTTATGGAATATTATCATTTGAACACAACTTCTGAATTGTCTTATGCACACCTCACATCGCATTAGCATCGCAAATCAATATATTTATTTTCGTTAATTCGTTTACAAATTGAACACGCGTCAACCATGAGAATATAAGCTCGAATTGTTGTTGTTCGGTCGAATATCAACTACAGCATTGCCATTTTGGTCATAGATGTCGACAATGTGAATACAGACAGGCTGAAATAACGACGGTATCATTACAACCCACACCAAATAATATTTTTTTAATTATAACGACTAAAATCCAAAATCGAACTCATGAGATTAATTTAACTCCCTAAAATGCGGCTCGACCACAATGGATGAATATAAATATATGTTGCTTCTAGGTATATGTGTGTGTTACTCATCTAGTTTACTTGATCGGAGTAACTGACTAATTTATTATTTTTTTCTTCAGATAAAATAATTTCTTTAAACTCATTCATTTATCTAACCAATCTAACAAACAACTTACCTATATTATATCGGAAAACCAGCAAAATTCACGGAAGATTTTGGTAATTCTCAAATATCGAATATTGAGGAACATTTGTTAATCTAGGTATATCGACTCCGAAAATCAGTCAAATATTCTGGGATATACTGATTTCAAATCGTGTAACCTTTTCACAAATTCTAGAATATTTTTATTCGGCTGATCCAATGTAGGTACTATACATATATATATATATATATATATATATATATATATATATATATATATATACTTCATGGAACCATAAATTGCAGATGGATGTGTCAAATAAACGGAAAATCGTTGTAGAAACAAAATGTTACCCTCTATATTTCTGTGAATTTCAATTCAGAAAATATTTTCATGAGAATTTTTCTATTTATACATGACATTCCAAAGGTAGTTGGCGCAATTATGCCGTTTGTTTAGGGTGACATGCGAAATCTTTACCGAATCTCATTTTAAATCGATTGGTGCAGATTCCTTTGTCGATGCTCTTTCATATAAAACTCCCATCTTACGGTTATAGTTAAAACTATTCGCTACGGCGATTGTACTGACCACCATTTCTTGAAGAGAAATCTTCTTTCTCGTCGAGTAACTGAATAGCTTCTCATCGCCAGATGTCGATAACCCATACGAAATGAAATAGAACCATTTTATCTTTAGACAATGATAGAACATATTTTCATATTCATAATTCATAACAAATATATTGGAATTTAAGGAGAACCTTCAGGGCAGCCTGCTCAGAATGGGGTGTCAAGTTACAATTATCCATATTTACTAGAACGGCTTTCATTGTCATTCTATAGTGGATATTTTGTAGAAAAAATATTCTAGAATGACAAATCAGTAAAGTGGAGATGGAATTTGCCTATAAATTTTGTCCTAGAAATATATTTTAAATTTTTTTACATACAATTCAAAATGGCAATCAGCCAAGATTTCCAAATTACATTAGTTTTTCCTTTTTTATGGACAGGCGTCAATTTGCTGTTTGAAACTTTCATACCACTACCTATTACAAATTTTTAAAATATCATCTGGGAATAAACGAGATATTCATTCACTTTTATTAGGCAACAGGATATTCCATCGGGACCAGCAACTTTTTTACGTTTTAATTTTTGTAATGCATTTTCCATGTCAGGAACAGTTACTTTTGTATAAAAAAGGGTTTCGGTACCTACTGCGTTTAGGATGGTCGTGAAGATTTATTTGACTTCGAATAAATGGATGAATCAAGATCATAAACAGAACTGAAAAAATTTAAGGATCACTTGTGAAGTGATTCTGTGGGGAACAATCACGAAATCATGACTTTGTTCTCTCATTTTCCTTTTACTTTACATATTTGGGTTTATATGAACATTATTTGCAACATAGGCTATGTATTCATCATGGGCACACGTTAAATGTGTTTTAGAAATAGGGATATGAAATTATATGAAATTTTTTCCAGTTTGTCAGTAACGTATGGTTTAAATAATTGATTGCCTAAGATAATTCACAACAAAAATTACAATTTTCAAATAAAATTATAGTTCCTTTGGTATCGTTTCACAAAATGTCTAGCTAGAAGACATTTGTTGATTTCCCTTCAACAAGTCACAAAATTTGACACATCGCACGTAAATATCATAGGTATACTCTGGATGTTGAGTTGAGAATAATCTTTTTAGTTTAGAATTCATTCAGCTCTATTTTCATTTTGGACATCAATATTTAATCTATGGTGATGAGAGGAACATCGTGTAAAAAAGGACAATTTTTAACGCCAGTTTTTTTGAACTACTTCCAAGATATCTTTTGATGTTAAGGGTGTACAATTACATCAAACCAGTATTTATTTGCAAAAAATAAAATCCAATGAAGCATTTTTAATAATGAGAGATACAAAGCAGCAATTAAACTCTAGAAATAGGTGCATCCGATGGAGGTCAAGAATTGTTTGCAAGATAGAATCTGGTTAAAAATTAGTCAAATTAAAAAAAAACCTGCAGTTTCAAATCATTTGTAAAGGATCTATTGACTAGCTGGACACCAAATATGAGTATAAAAAAATGAATTTTTAATTTTGGCATATATCAACGAAAATACGATTATTCATAGAAATGCACTGCTCAGAGATTCGTGCGATCATTCCGTGACATCTATTTAACTTAAAAAGGTAGTTACGGATCTGTTTAACCTCTTTTCCCAGCAGTCGTACCATTGGGATTTCTGATTAACTTGTCAGAGTCAATGTTGCGATTTTCGTACAATCTTCAAGATGCCATTGTGTCAATTCAATTTTGTTTACATTTTTCGTTTGTTTGTGTTATCTGATCATCGTTTCACATCACAATATAACATCCCATTTCACATCACAATAGGTAATTCCAAGGAATTTTCCTTACTGCACAAATATAAAAAAGTTATTATCTATTGTTTGTGATTGTTAAAAAAGTGTTACTTATTGGTTTTTATTTTTTGCTAATGAATACTGGTTTTATGTATTTGTACACCCATTTACAGGATGTTCTTCGCATAGATCAAATATGGATGTTCTTACTGAAAAAAATAAGACAAGCTGAATAAATTCTACACTAAAGAGATCACTTTCGTCTCAATATCCAGTACATATACCCATTTACGTGCGACGTGTCAAATTTTGACAGTGAATGAAAATCAACAAAATTATTATATTTTCTGAAATGTCACCAAACGCCATACATTTTTATTTAAAAATTGTAAATTATGTTGTGAATTATCTTAGGCAATAATTTATCCAAACGATACATTATTGACAAACTGGAAAAAAAAATCACCTAATTTCATATCCCTATTTCTAAAACACAGTTACCGTATGCCTGTTGAAAATAATGTCCAAATAAACCCAAATATGTACAGTAAAAGGAAAAGGAGAGAACAAACTTATGATTTAGTGATTGTTCCCCACAGAATCACTCCACAAGTGATCCTTCAATTTTTTTCAGTTCAATATATGATTATGATTCATCCATTTATGACTTCGACAATATTATAAATCTTTACAACAACCATGCTATACGCAGTACCGCGAAACTCTGTTTTATACAAAATAGTCATTAAAACTCAAAAGAGCTGCTAGTTCAGATAGCATATCGTATATTGCCTAATCAAAGCATGTGGTGAATATCTTGTACTTATATCCCTTGATGATGATAGGTAGGCATTTCAATAAAAAATTCAATAGTGTTGAAAGTTCCAAATATAGCAAATTCACTCTTCTTCATAACAAAATGAAAAACTAATGTCATTTGGAATTAAAGGCCGATTGCCGATTGTTTGGCAAAATTATTTGAATATATTTTTATAACAAAATTTATAGGCAAATGAGAAATAATATACTATTTTCATCTTTACTAATGTACCCTTCTAGAATAGATTAATAATATTTTTTTACTGTTACAAAAAAACTATTCCACTATGGAATGACAATAAAAACCGCTCTAGTAAATATGGATAATATAATCTATGAACTTGACACCCCCTTCTGAGCAGGCTCACCTGCACGTTCTCCTCAAATTCCAGATATTTCTTATGTACATGCAAAATACTCAATTTCATCTCGGTAGGTATCGACATCTGGCGATGAGAAGAAAATGGTATTAAGTTACTCGGCGAGAAAGAAGATTTCTCCTCAAGGAATGGTGCTATCGGTACAATGGCCGAAGCGAATAGTTTTAACATTGTCTAAGCATTGTCTAAAGATAGACAATGGTCTAAGCATTGTCTATCTTTAGACAATGGTCTAAGTAGTTTTAGACAATGGTTTCAACTTAAACCATTGTCTATATATCTTTAGACAATGCTTTAACCGTAAAATGGGAGTTTTATCAGTGTCTATCTTTAGACAATGGTTTTATATAAAAGAGTATCGACAAATAAATCTGCACCAATCGATTTAAAATGAGTTTCCATAAAAACGGTACAATTGCGCCAACTACCTTTGGAATTTATAGAATTGTTTAGTTTCTTATTTTGTATATTTAACTAAACTATAGAAGAAAACACAATATATACGATGAAAAAAATAAACAATTCCAAATATAAAAAATATTTTGAAAAATCCTTTCTTATTATTATGCACCTCATTCAGACATGAAAAAAAAATTATCTTGGAAAAATATGAAGTGAAATCAATGTGTCTTGCCGTTTCGAGAAAAAATATACCCAAAGAAAAAAAAAGAAATATTCAGCGATAGTTTTAACCCCTCAGGGTTCGAATTTTGTTAAATCCTTTTTTGGTTCGCCCTATCTTATGCAAAATTAAACAAACCAAAAAGTGTTTTTAAACGCTTTCTTAGTTGTTTTACCAACTTTCGGGAGAGAGGTCAAAACTGAGATCTGATAATTGCAAAATATTATTTGTTATTTTCGCCATTGTGTGACGGGAAAACAGTTGTTACTTGATGCAGTGAGTTGTAATTCCAAAAATTATTTGAGTCTAGTGGCACGAGAGAAGACTTTCACCCTGAGGAGAGACTCTAGTTTGGCTCTATTTTCACAAACTTTCATTACATTGCATTTGTGTGTATCAATGTTCAGTTCAAATCTTGCAAGTGAATTTTGACCCACTTCTAGTCGTCCGATTAATATTTGGCAGATGTTCATAATTCCGGTGACAATGGCATTATGGGATTTCTGCTAGTGGAAACACAAAATGGCGGCTTTGTGATTTTGGTTCGGATTCTATTCAAAATTGGTATATGGGGGTTTTCGGGGACAGAGATCACGAATTTTTTGTCAAAATTCATAAATTCAATAAGGCGGCTCCAATATGGCGACGTGTTTTGTTATTATGGCCCGATCCCATTCGAAATTGGTAGGTATGTGGGTTTTTTTTTGGGGTCGGAGATTATTAATATTTGTCAGAATTGAATCTGATGACGGATTTCATGAATGACTAACAAGAATTAAATAAAAATTATTGGAAAAAGACACGCTTTTATACAAATGCACTAAAAAGGAAACAATAATTTCTTCAATTGTTTGACCTAGGTTATTCTGTAGCTGATTCAAAAGCTTACGGCGAGTATAAAATAGGTATTCTTGCGCGGCAAGATTTTGAATCTGCTTCTCACAGATTAATAATTGAATAATTAATTTTTTCCTTTTTAGTGCATTCGTATAAGAGCTTGTCTTGATTTTTTTGGCATTTTTATTTTGTATTCCTACTTTAGACATAACACATGCTCACTGAGGATATTTGTGGTCTTGCCACCAAGCTCTTTAAATTGAATTCATTTCGGAGACAGACTGATTTAATAGTTTCATTGTCAGGATATTATCATATTTTCTCATATAAAGATATCTTAATAAACGTTTCTGTACTTTTTCTAGTGTATGAAAGTGTTGTTAAATTTTAAATAGCAAAACTGTAGGTACTCAAATTTTGCAGTATGTAATATTTCTTTGGATAAAATAAATACAAAAAAAAACAAGAAGAAATGAGTAAACTTGAATTAGAAGACCGTACAACAGGAATAGACAATACACACTCTTCACGTCCAGGGGTCCGTCAGGACGACTATTTCCTAAGACATACATCAAATAGACCACGGATGGGTAGGTATTTGCAACAGAAGGATAGGGCTACACATAGGTAACAAGTCTAAAACCTACTAAAATTTGATATTTGTCTTATTTAGGAATTCAACTAAACATTCATACAATTTCACGCTGTTTGAGGCTGGAATCTACATGACATTGAGAAGATTCGGCATATTTAAGTTGGTCAAACAGTTCGTTTGACTGATCCGAATACTTGTAACACGCGAAAAATATATGATCTAGCTCTCCTTTTTGATCACAATGATCACAATTTTTAGTAGGAATAATATTTTCCCGAAAAAGGTGATAGCATGCATGTCCAAATTTTAGTCTTATGAGGGTTGTGATGAATCTGCGGGGTATATTAAGATTCGAATGCCAGTGCTGTGCAGGTATAGAGGGTTGTAATAGCGTATATATAGTGGGGTTCGTATGAGAGTATTCACTCCAACTGAATGACCATGTTAAGCGCTGTTCCATTTTCAAGTAAGCAAAAATATATTTTGCACATGACCAATGTTTTCGCCTCTTCCAACACCAGCTCTTGCCAGTTGATCCACGTGTTCATTTTGTGCCTTTATCAATGAGTGAATTTGTGAGCTATTGAGATTTAAGTCTGCCATCAATTTTTTCATTTGTAATATGTACTTGAGAATTGAGAGGTTCACTTTTCTAAAGGTTTCTGAACAGATAAAGAATCTAAGACAATGACAACATTTTCATTGTGTTTTTCGGGTATAGCTACGGCCTCTGCTGGAAATATTGAGAATTCATTATCTAAGCTATACGATTTCTCTATATTATATATATATATATATATATATATATATATATATATATATATATATATATATATATATATATATATATATATATATATATATATATATATATATATATATACAGTGCATTCCATTTAAAACGAGCCACCCTGAATAACTTTTGGTACAATGATTTTCAGGAAAAAATAAAAAAACACGTCAACAATAGTATACAGGGGCACACATTTTTGACATATTCACATTTGATGTTACTTCCACTATTGCACCCCCAGAGCATGTCACCATTTTTTTTTAATGGATCACCCTATATTGTTTCGCATCATCAGATGCTCCATGATGAGCGAATTTCAACAAAGTATAAAACATATGGTCTGACGCATATGGTTCGGGAGCTACAAATTATTTTCCATTCGACCAACGTGCCCTAAAACTGCAATAGAAATAGCTTCAGAGTTGACAACTCCTGAACGTTTCGGAATTATCGAACAAATTTATGGAAACTGGATCTGTTAGCAATAAAAAGCATAACCGTTCAGGAGTTGTCAACGATGAAGCTATTTCATTGCAGTTTTAGGGCACGTTGGACTAATGGAAAATAATTTGTAGCTCCTGAACCATATGCGTCAGACCATATGTTTTATACTTTGTTGAAATCTGCTCATCATGGAGCATCTGATAATGCGAAAGAATATAGGGTGATCCATTTAAAAAAAAAATGGTGACATGCTCTGGGGGTGCGATAGTGGAAGTAACATCAAATGTGAATATGTCAAAATGTGTCCCCCTGTATACTATTGTTGATGTGTTTTTTTATTTTTCCTGAAAATCATTGTACCAAAAGTTATCCAGGGTGGCTCGTTTTGAATGGAATGCACTGTATGAGAGGTTATGAAAAAGACAAAACCTTTCCATGCGATATGTTTTGGATGCATCAGTGAAAATGATCGCATATCGGTTGAATGACATTCACATTGAGAAACAAGGAGAAGTAGTCTCTTCGACAACGGTTAAGTTACTCGAATTTAACAATTTTGCGAGATGATGCTGATACTGCTGGAAGGCTACACATAAGGGGCGACTTTGTTCTGTGTCTATATTTTGGTGAGGAATTTCGCACTCAGATAACTTTTTCGATACTCCAGAGGGGGTTCAAGAGGTTTCACATGCAGGGGGCAATTGGGGTTGACTTCATTGCACCAAGACAAATTTGAAGAACCATATTTTGAAAAACACCAATCTGTTTCAACAAGTTTTTACTGGCAGAACCATAAAGAAAACACCCGTAGTCCAATATGGAGTTTACATTGCAACGATAAAACAACAGAGCTATCGGAACATCAGCGCCTCACCAAGTTTAAACAACCATTTTTAAAAAAATAGACCTTTGTTCCATCTATTCCGCATGTATTCAATGTGAGATTTCCATGTTAATTTTCGATCCAGCATTATCCCCAAAAATTTAAATTAATTTTTCACGGGAAAATCCACGTAGTTTATAAACGAGGGTGATTGGTGTTAAATTATGTCTTGTAAAAATAGTTATTGAGGATTTTGCTACTGATAATTGTGAACCATTTTTGATCAGCTATGAACTGATCTTCATAATTACGTTGTCTAACTGGACTGGATGGCACCGTCGTATTTTTTATGTTCAGTGTGAATACAAACATCATCAGCCTTCTAGAGAATCATATGGAAATGAACTATTTCTCAATTTCTGAAATACCTGCTATTTCTCAGAGCAAATTTCAAACTTTCCAGAGCTTGCGCGCAAATCATCACAATGTGTGATAACAAAAGTACATGGTTATACTCATTTCCGAAATCCCTAGTTTTTCCAACTCTTATCACTCTATCATTATCAATTGCGTATACGTGTGTCAGATATTTTTTTACAAGATAATACTACACAATTCGATTTATTGAAGGGCCAGTCGTTTACAAGGGACCATGAGTGAGCTTTGTTTATGTCATGTTGAAGAGGAAGGAAACCCATTTCATTTTCCATTTTCCTATAGAATTTGAGGTTTCAGCGAACAACAGGCATTTAGAGTTCTTCAGATGTTGTGGTAAATATCAAGAATAACTGTGGTCCCAGATTGGACTCCTGAGGTATTCCCGAGTTTGCGTTATATTTTCCAAAGCAAGAGCCCCGCTATTCGACCCTGTAGGGCCTATTTTTTCAAATAGGTTACAAGAAAATTCAATCTTGGTACATCTGCTCCAAATCCTATTTTTTTTTGTTGAATAGACGTGGCCGATACTTGATGAAAATCTATAAAAAAGCAAACAGAAGACATTTATTTCACTGAATCATTTTCCATAAATTGGGTTTACAAAACCACGACACGTGTTTCGTTGTATAATAGGTTCTTCATGTGGAGATAATAATAATCAACAATCACAATGTTTTATGTTAAATAGGCAGAATAAGGTAGTAGTAGGTATAAAAATGTAATTGAAGGATACTCAATACGTGATTAAATTGATATTATCCCTATTCAATCACCTGAGTATCCTTGAAATTCTTTATTACATTTTTACCCCTAATTTTTTTCTCGGATGCTGGTGTCGTCTCCAGCTGCACCCCAGCCTCTTGGGCTTTTTGTGCCTAACGGTTTTGTTTTACAGCACCACTCCGTAACTCTAGTCCCCTGTATCAGTTTGTGCATGTTCTTCACTGGTTGGCTACTGAATTTTTCCCTTGGCTATCCGAATATTGCTTGTATTTTCGGTCTAGCGCCTCGCATTCTGACAATATTGTTTGGCCGTTTTGCCCCTTTGTCTGCAAGAAAGTTTTCCTTGTACTCCCCATGTTGTGCAAGTATCCTCTCATTGGGCTATGACCAGTGAGAAGCCCGTTATTGTTCTGACTTGGTTCCTACTCATTTTGAGTAGTTCTTCAGTTCTTTGTTTCGACGGTTCTTTAATATATATTTTCCCGTGGTGCATGAGAGGGGCTTCCTTCCATCGCTCCCTTTGTTTTCGTTTGACCCAGTCTCGTACGCAGCCTCGGATGGCTGATTTCGTCGCTCTGAGTGCAGGTTCTGGGCCAATATATGGAGTTGATGAGCCCATCCGGGCAAGTTCATCAGCTTTTTCATTGCCCTCGATGTCACAGTGTCCTGGGACCCACATCAAAGTTATTTTGTTGTGTTCTGCTAGGGCACTGAGTTCGTCTCGGCATTCCCATACCAGTCTTGATGTCACTTTTGTGTTCGTGAGAGCCTTCAGTGATGCGTGACTGTGTGCATATTTTGATCCGTGTGTTGCACACTTCCCACATGTTGTTTTCTCTCACGCAATGTAAGATTGCGTACATTGGATTACGGAAGTATATGTTTCCAGTGAGGTGCTCATTTGGGAGTTCCTTCCCTCACTGTATATACCAGCACCAGTTCCTTCTTTGGTCTTGGATCCGTCTGTATACCAGATCCTCTCTCCAGGTTTGCCCTTGATGATCACCTCGAAGTTCGTGTTGAAGAAGTATCTTGGAGTAGTGTGGTCCGTTGGTTTCATTTAAAAAATGTTGCCTCCCACTATTTCCTTTATCTTGTTGTGATCCGATTTGTTACTCGTGTTCTGTAGCCTTAGAATACTCATTCTTGCCTCCCCCATGATCGTTATGTCAATCGGTGGAAGGTCCAGTAGTGCTTCCATGGCTGCTGTTGGACACGTCTTCATAGCCCCCGTTATGCTGAGGCAGGCAAGAATTTGTACCTTGCTCAACCCAGCCGCGGCTATTTTTTGGGTGATCTTTGTCCACCATACCAAAGAAGCATCAAGGGTTTCACCACAGTATTGTATGCCCAATACACCATTTTGGGACTTAGCCCCCATGTTTTTCCGTGTGCTCGTCTGGCTACCATTAGTGTCACCTCAGCTTTCTTCTTTGCTATCGCCAGCTGTTGGTTCCATGTTAATTTCGAGTCTAGGATTACCCCGAGATATTCAACTTCCCCCGATAACTGAAAGTTGGTCCCTTGGAGGGTTAGAGGTCCCAGGCCCTCTAGCTTCCTTCTTCGGGTAAAAGCTACTATGGTTGATTTAGAGGGACTGACATTTGAACCCCTCATCATTTATCCATGTACTGACCAGATTTAGGGCCCTTTGCATTCTCTCCCAAACTGTGGTGTAGAACTTTCCTTGGACTATGATGACTATGTCGTCTGCGTACCCAAGTGTTTTTTATCAATTTTCTGCTAGTGTGATTAGCAGGTCTTCCACCACCAGGTCCCAGAGCAGTTGGGATAGTACACCCCCTTGCGGACAACCCTTGGTGACTTAAGCTGCCAGTGTTTCTCCCACTAGAGATGAGAAGATTATTATTTCTCTTAGCATGCAGTCTATCCACCTGCAGCAGGTCTCATTGATGCTTTTCTTCTCAATGCCCTTGAGATTGAATTTATAGATGTGTTGTTGAATGCTCCTTCGATGTCTAGGAATGTATATATATATATATATATATATATATATATATATATACAGGGCACCCCATACGGTCCCTGTAAACCAAACCATTAATATTTTCAGGAATTTCACCATTTCATTATATGTATATTGATTAAGGCTGCAAAAGGAAATTATTTTGGAGTCTACAGGGTGGCTCCAAAAAGTGTGACATATCAAAGTTGTGTTTTTTAAATGGAACACCCTGTATTCCGTTACACTTTTGAATAAGTCAGGAAAAAATAATATGATTTCATAGAAGGTACTATGTACCTAACTATAACCGTTCTCGAGTTATTGATTTTTTTATGAAAATGCTAGGTACAATTGGAAACTAAATAACATCGAAATGCCTAGAAATCATCCCTTCGGATTCTGACCAAGCATAGAAGAGGTTTTGGGCTATTGATTTCGATAAAACCCGTTTCCCAATATCATACAGAATGTTCAAAAATCATTGTCACTTTTTTATAATTTCGGACAAAGATAACTTTGTTATTTCGAATAGAACACCCTGTATTTTTTCGGTCTGAACAATATAAAATTCAATTATCTTTCATTTCATATTGGGGTTCCCTTTACCTAACCTAAATAGTTTTTCAGATATTGGCTTTTTCAAATAGTAGTTCTTATTACAATGCATTCTTTGAATCAAGATAGCTTTGAAATGACATTTATTTGATTTGCTCACAGAATTCTCATTGACAGTTGTTATACTTCACTTCATCAAGAATATCTACTGTTCACTAAAATGAAGTTATCATTTACATTCATATTCTGACAGTAGTTCATTAAACAGACTATACATATTTTTTTTATTATTCAACTGACTCTACAACAAAATATGAAACACAAATGTATTTAATTCAAAGTAGGTGCTCGAAATGACGACCATCCTGTTGAATACAAAGAGCCACTCTCTCTATGAAAAACTTCTTAACATTTAATAACATTTGAGGCGTCACTCTTCGAAAAGCAGCCCTTATTCTCTCCTTCATATCTTCCAGTGTGGTTGGAGGAGTGTCGTAAATCTCATTCTTCAAGTACCCCCATAGGAAAAAATAGAGGCAAGTCAAATCTGGTGATCTGGCTGGCCAATTTTGTGGTCCTCCCCTACCAATCCATTTATTCGGAAAGCACATATTCAAAAACTGTCTGACACTGAATTTGAAATGTGCCGGAGCTCCATCCAATTGTAATCACATCCGTTGTCTGATATTAAGCGGCACATTCTCCAGAAGCTCAGGCAGATCATCTCGTAAAAATTTTTGAAAAATTTTACCATTCAAGTTTCCATGAAAAAAAATATGGTCCTATAACTTGTGTTCCTATAATTCCTCCCCACACGTTAACAGACCATCTATTCTGGTGATCCAGAGTGCCGAAAAAATGAGAATTCACATCACTATAATAATGGAAGTTGTGACTGTTCACTAAGCCATTGTTATAAAAAGTAGATCCATCAGAAAATAAAATGGAATCCAAAAAATGTTCATCCTCACTAAACTTGTCCAGAACCCATAGACAAAACCCGATTCGTCGATGGAAGTCTATTTCATATAATTCCTGGAGCATCTGATTACGGTACGGGTGAAATTTGTATTTTTTCATTACCTTAGAAATGCTCCGTCTGCTTATCCCTGTATCTTTCTCGATCTTACGTTGACTTGTATGAGGGTTTTCTATGATTGATCCCATAATAATAAATTCATTTTCCTCATTTCCAATGATAGGTTTTGGTCTATTTGCCTTTTCATAAGCTACACTTCCAGTCCTACGAAATTGATGTAGCCATGAAAACCAACTTGTTTGGATGATTCCGGTCTGGATATTTTTGGGCATACACCCTCGACGCCAAAAGGCAATTCTCTAAACACTCACCAATCGCTAAAATCATATCTATCCGCTCTTGAATGGGATAAGTTTTCATTTTCGACGCAAATAATTCAGTGAATGTTTTGAATAACGTAAAACACGATAACTGTCAATAAGAATTCTTTCTTGAATAAATGTCGTTTCAAAGCTATCTTGATTGAAAGAGTGCATTGAAATAAGAACTACTATTTGAAAAAGCCAATATCTGAAAAAGTATTTAGGTTAGGTATAGGGAACCCCAATATGAAATGAAAGATAATTGAATTTTATTTTGTTCAGACCAAAAAAATACGCCAATAAAAATTTTTCCAAATTAAAAAACAATGATTTTTGAACATTCTGTATAATATTGAGAAACTGGTTTTATCGAAATCAATAGCCCAGAACCTCTTTTATGCTTGTTCAGAATTCGAAGGGATGATTTCTATACATTTCGATGTTATTTAGTTTCCAATTGTACCTAGCATTTTCATAAAAGAATTAATAACTCGAGAACGGTTATAGTTAGGTACATAGTACCTCATATGAAATCATATAATTTTTTTCTGACCTATTCAAAACTGTAACGAAATACAGGGTGTTCAGTTTAAAAAAACACAACTTTGATATATCACACTTTTTTGAGCCACCCTGTATACTACAAAATGATTTCCTTTTGTAGCCTTAATCAATATACATATAATGAAATGGAGAAATTCCCGAAAAAATTAATGGTTTGGTTCGTGTCGTATGGGGTGCCCCACCCTGTATATATATATATTTATGTATATATATATATGTATATATATATATGTATATATATATATATATATATATATTATATATATATATATTACAAACATACCTACACTTAATTTTTTTTATTTTCTACGTTTCTGCGAATTTCTTCTAAGGAAGTGTTTCCGAAAAGGGTCGGACATAATTTTTTACTTTGACAGTGACTTGGACGTCATCTGACAGTGACTGAATTATTTTGATAGGTTTGGTATAGACAATGGTAAAAGCCTACTTGTTTTATAGCAAGTAGCGTGTTTATTCGCGCATATACTAGCAACGTGTTGTATATTCGCTAATATTTGAATTTGATTGGTTAGATAAATGCATTTGATAAGCTGCATTCATTTCGAGGTATATAATAACCAATATAAGACTACAATAATTTACCTACATCACATATCTGCAGAAAAACAATACTTCCATGGAAAAATGTGCACTACGCGCCTCCAAAACCCCAAGAAACCATATTTCGTTCCAATACTTCAAAAGCGAATTGTTATAGTTCATTATTGTGTTATGAGTGTTCAATGGTTGCAAGCATCGTACAGAGAGTAATTTTTAATGCAACATATATTTGCCTTTTCAAAGAAGTTTAGTAGAGCTGCTATTCTGAATATTTTTTATCATAATCTCCGACCCCAAAAACCCGGACTATAAATCACGAAACCCATTCCCCTAAAAAACCTAAATATCAAGGCGCAAGAATACCTATTTTGTATTCGCGGCAAGCTTATGAATCTGTTATTCATAGAATAACCTAGGTCAAACAATAAAAAATAATAATTCCTCTCAAGTGCATTTCTATAAAAACTTGTCTTTAACAATATTTTTTTAATTATTTTTAATTCTTCCTTTTGTATAAAAGTTTGTGTTTAAATTTTTTATCATTTTTACTTAATTCTTTCTAGTCATCATGAAATCCGTCGGTCATCTTAATGAATTCTGACGAAAAAATTGATAATATTACCCAAAAACACCCTTATACCAATTTTGAATAGAATCGGGCCATAATCACAAAACTAGTCATCTCAAATTCATGAATTTTGACATTCAATTCCGTCCCTCTTATTAAAGTCTGACAAAAAATTGATAATTCCGACACCCCAATTTGAATGGAATTGGACCATAGTCGCAAAACTCGTTCGCCATTTTGGAACCCCATCTTAAATAAATGAATTTCGACAAAAAATTATTATCTTTGACACAAAGAACATCCACATACCAATTTTGAATAGAAGCGCCCCATAATCACGAAACTCATCGCATTTTGTTTTTTCTGTAACAAAAATTTCATAATAGATTGTCACCGGAATTATGAACACCTGCCAAAGTTAATCATACGACTAGAAGTGGATCAAAATTCATTTGCAAAATTTCACCCGAACGTACAAATCGAGAAATGAACAAGGTAAGTTGGATTGAAGCTTGTAAAATTATCAGCGTTGGGCGAAAAAATAATTTTCGAAATATTGAATGAAATAACTGGTAAAGAGGTGCACTACCCTCAGAATGAAGTTCAGAAAACTCATTTCTCGTGTGCCTATTGTCAGTCGCAGGAAAAGCTTCGTTATTTTATTCAGATTGAACCTTCAATGATTGTTGATTTTTATTTATCCTTCCCCAAATTCCTCTCTATGATACAATTATGAATAATCTCCGAATCCGAAACCTTCATTTTCTCTATATTGCTACTTCTAAAGACGATATCAAAATGACATTCCTATTTAATTATATAGTAGGCCCTGGATGAATGAAAGTTACAATGGCGCTCTCTATCCGGAAACGGCTGGACTAAGAATTCAGTGAGAATGTTGGTAAAGTAGGAACTATTTCTCGCTATATGTATGAATTTGGCTATCCGCCGCCCATTTCGTATTACAAGTTAATGTCCCAAACGAAATTGTCTGGAGATTTGCTTTAAATTGGAAGTTGAACCATTTTTATGAGTCTTTCGCTTGAAATAAAAAAGAATAATACAGTGTCACACATAAAGTTCGCAACATATGGAAGTTTTTTTTATTAATAGATATAATGAAAATTTGACTCCGCAGTTAGTTTGTGCTTGAAAAATGAGTGATAATCAGCCTCTCTCCTTTTGTCATGTGCTACTCTAAACCTGTCAAATTTGTTTTTTTTTTCGAAAATCCTCAAAAAATTGTTTTTTTTTAGAAATTTCGAAAAATGCCAAAGCAAAAAGTTGCTCAGTTTCCAATTTCATACATTTGCTCCAAATTTGGACTCTCTACTGTCACTTCGACTTTTTTCTAATTTTTTTTTATTTGTTGAATCTTTCGCTCTACCGATTCGAACGAAACATAATTCAAATTTAATAATTTTGTTGAATACAAGACTTCAATATCATATCTTGCCCAGAAAATACCCACATTTGCCTGTTACCAGAAAAAAAATAAATGCACCTCCAGAAATTCGTCTTTGTAGTTGCAAAGTTCATCTAGTATTTTCATTCAATTGTGTAACTGATACGGATTTTTGTAGTATGGACGTTAATATGTCAGTAATTGAATTAACTAATTTCTCTTCATTCTTATTACACTCGTATTTCTTTTTTAAATAGAGTTTAATGCAGTTTGATTATTTTTCTGACTAATAATTCAGTTACAAACAAAGCCGAAATATCATACTTTTCTGTAAACTAAATAATGACCTACAGTTTCATAACTATTCAGAAGACTTTCGTTCTAGCGACTTGTACTAAACATGATATAAAATTTCGTGATTTTAAATAATACAAAACTAATGCAACCTCTCGGGAAGAAAATAGTACAATTGATCGAATCAAAATGAAATTTTCCCTTAGTAGGCCTTTGAAACAAATTTTTAGTTTTGGTTAATGTCAAATAATTTCGTTTAATAAATC